>JABUQX010028490.1:0-20000 GCA_015478945.1 Trachelipus rathkii | reverse complement strand
AAGTTTTATATAAAGGTGTTCAAGATCTCTAAAATATACAGCGCCTTGCATGTTCAGTGATGTTGACATTCATATAGGGTAAAATACATTAGAAACTCTATTATCACAACGAAAACCTCTGGACATTATTTTTGTTTTTCAAGACGAAAACTATTTTAAAAGAAAAAATCTTTCCTATTTTTTCTTTTTGTTGTGGAAACTCTGTATCTCGTAAGTTGTAATGATATGTGAACAAGAACAAAGAGGTCTTAATTTAAGTTCAGATGTATTATTAATACTGCAGGTGACACAGGCTTCAATTCCACAAAAGTACATTACCTACTTCCCAAGAAAACGTGTTTCTAAGAAAATGCATTTGGGCTCGTCGAAGTATGTGGAAACTCCTGGTCTGAAGTTGCTGTATTTTAAATGGGTATTTCTTTCATTAGGATTTAGTTGTAGTAATTCGTTCAACACTTCTGCTTTTATTTAAACCCGAACATAAATGCTGTAATCAGTGGAACATACCTCAAAAAATGTCCTAGTGGATGATTTAAATAACTGATTTTCTTCTTCACTAATTGGAGCTGTAATTCAACCTTTCAAAGTTCTGCATAAGTGAGAAGCGATCTTAAAATCTATTTGTTCCAGGAAAACAAAATAATCATGGAGGTTTACAGCGCAGACAGAACTTTTTAAAAGATTTTTGAAGGTTGCGGAATCACTAGTTCTCCATGTCTTATCAAATGTGAGATGATCATTCTGGAAATCTAATGCGTCACATGTGAATAAAAGTTTGAACCAAAGCATCATTAAACAAATTTCCTGATAAAATATAGTTAGCAAAGCAAGCCTAAAAAGTTTCTTTTATTGTAAATCCATCGAAACCTACATCTTGCTCAACCCAAGAATAATTGTTCCACCTGATTGAATTTCCATTGGCTCCTTGCTTTGAATTTATAGATCGACCTCTTGCACAACAAAGGGGAATATCTAGAGGAGGCAATACTACGAAGGTTGAAATAAATAGTGACGTTCTGATTGGCCAACAACATGTTGGTGCAGCAGCAATGAAGAAAGGTTTTAGATAGAAGTGTTCAAGCTGTCGAAAATATACAGCGGCATTTTATATTCATTGCTGTTGAGATTCATGTACTATATATACCTTATTGACATAGAGGAAACAACTGGGTACTATTTTAGTTTACCAAGGTGGAAACTATTTTATTATAAAAAATAATAAATATTTTCCAACAAAAGAGAAAATGGACAAAACTAGCACGAATATGTATGATATAATTTAGAGAAGTTTCTAAGGCAACTGTTAAAGCTTTTGGGGAACATGAGATGGATCAAGATATTGAACCTTCTTTAAAAGCCTTAAATCTCTTTAAATTTGTAATCACGAGCGAATTTGTTATACAGTTTAATTATAATTTCAACTTTATTCTCCTTCACTATTCCATTACGTAACACAATGCAGTCTCCATCATAAATGACGGCAACTGCTTTTAATCATACTAAAAATATGATGCTTGCTTTGAAAGGATTTCGCTCAAAAGTCGATGAAAATTTTTCAAGATTTTTTGAAGTGGCAAAGTTTCAACATAACTTCGACTTTCTCTTAATGAAGAAATGAGTATACCCAGTGTCAGAATCAATGTAATACGAAAATAAATCAAGCAATTGCAATTAGTTTTCTTGTAGATTTTTCAAACCAGTGAGCCACATATCCATCCTTTAAAAATCTTAATAAAATGGTTCCATCGATATCTATTAAAAGGTTTACGAATTTTGGAAATAAACTTTGATTTGATCTTTACAGTCACATTTGAATCTCACATCACAACGTGCACAACAGAAAGATGTTTACTCTACTCTGAAAAGGTTCAAAGAATATTTCCTCAATTTTACAGGGGAAGAAAGACTAACAAATCATGACGTCAGTGAGTGTTCTCATAACCAAAATATAAACGGAGAAGTTTATCATTCATTTTGCTGTTAATAGAGTTAGAATGATAATTTTTCATATGTATAATATTTTTCTAAAAAATTCTATACTCTTTTATTCAAGTAAGGTTATTACGTGTATATTATATATATATATATATATATATATAATATACTATATATATATATATATAATATCTAATATATATATATATATATATATATATATATATTATAATATATTATATATATCTATATCTAATATATATATATATTTATATGTATAATAATTATAATAATATATATACTATATATATATAATATATATCATATATATATATTATTAGTATATCATATATATATTCTATGATATATATAATATATATATATTATATATATACATATTAAATATATTATATTACTTATATATTTGCTACTTATATATTACTATATAATATTATATATAGTAATTATAGTATATATATTAGTTATAATATTATATATTATATATTACCGTGTATGATATATATATTATATATAGTATTATATATTATTGGTATACTATATATATTATATATAATTTAAATATATATATATATTATATATAAATATATATATATATATATATATATATACTATATATTAGATATATACATATATATAAGTAGTATATATGATTTATTTATTTTAGATTGTTGTTCTAAAATCAATATAATATGTATTATATATATATATGTGTGATATATTAATAATTATTATTATATTATTACTATATATATATATATTATATATCATATACTATATATATTATATATATATATATGTATTAATATATTATATATTATATATGTATATAGATAATATAACTTATATAATATATAATATTATATAACTTATATATATTATATAGTCATATATATTAATATATATATTTATATATATATATTATATATGTATATATATATATAATTATATATTATTATATATATAGTATATAGTATATTATATATATATATATTATATAATATAATATATATTACTATATATATATATAATATATATATATATTATATTATATATATATATATAATATGATATATATATATACATATATATATCAAATCTCTCCGAAAAAAATTCTGGCTACAGTCCTTGTTTATATATATATATATATATTATATAGTATATATATATATATTATATATATATATAATATGATATATATTTATATATTTACTATAATAATATATATAATAATATAATTAAAAATTAAATATATATATCTAGTATATATATATAATAATATATATATATATTATATATATATATATATATATTATATGATAATATATATATGATGTATAATTATATATATATTTATATATAATAATATATAGTATATATATTAAGCCTTTGTGATAATGTGTTAAGAAATTCGGAAAGTACTCGGTATCTCTTTTTTATCATTTTCTAGGTGGATATATATATATATATATTATATATACTATATATTGTAGAAATTATTACTATATATATATATATATATATATATATATTATTATATAATAGTATATATATATATAATATATTATTATATATTATATAAATATATATATATAATTATAAATATATGATATATTAGTATATAGTATATAGATACTTACTATATATATACACTATTTATATATATATATTATATATTATATATATTATAATATACTGTAAAATGTTGAAATTTCTTTTGCGCAATTTATATTACGTATTTATATAAACATCAATATGCAAATGAGTGCTAATAATTATAATTTATCCAAGAGAGAGAGTGGAGAAAAAAAAAGTTGATAAAAATCTTTAAAATCCGGGGGAGGGTTTGAGGAATGGAAAGAAGAAGGAGGTGCGAGGGAGAGAGGGAGGGAAGTATGAATTGAGGGAGAGATGGAGATGTGAGGGGGAGTTGAAAGATAATTTCTTTGTTCAAATAATTTTTGGCAAAGAATATCATCTGGCGATAACAATCACTCTCATGTTCAAAAACTATAGCACCGGAGCCGAAACTATCTATGTGGTACACTACCATAATATCAATCAAGAAAATCTCGTAAATACGTCAAGAACTATCATGTGGCGACGTGAGAGTAATTTATTAAAATTCATTAGCAAAATGCATCTTTTTTTCAAGACTCGTTTCAACACTTTCTTTGAATGCCTCGAAGGCGCGATGAAGCACTAAACTCTTAATTGTTCTCAGCATATTATTTTTATTATTATTATTATTATTATTATTATTATTATTATTATTATTATTATTATTATCTATTATTATTTTATTATTATTATTATTATTATTATTATTTTTGTTATTGTTATTGTTGTTATTGTTATTGTTATTGTTGTTATTTTTGTTATTATTGTTATTATTGTTATTATTATTATTATTATTATTATTATTATTATTATTATTATTTATTATTATTATTATTATTATTATTATTATTATTATTATTATTATTATTATTATTATTATTATTATTATTATTATTATTATTATTTTTATTATTATTATTATTATTATTATTATTATTATTGTTATTATTATTATTATTATAATAAGATATTATTATTTTATCAGTTATATTATTATCGATATCGATATCGAACATAATATTTATTAATATTATTGTAATTAATATTATTACTAGTGCTAATATATTCATTATTTTTATCATCTGATATTATTATCGTGTTTATTATTATTATTTTATTATTATTATTAATTTTTTATTATTATTATTATTATTATTATTATTCATTTTATTATAATTAATTATTATTGATTATTATTATTATTTTATTATTATTAATTATATTTGTTAATTATTATTATTATTTCTTATTAATCTTTACCTCATTTTCAGGAAGGCATTTATCTACTTGTCAGTGGTTTTGTCTCCTATATATATATATATATTATTATATATATATATATATAATAACTATATATGTATATATTATATATATATATATAATATAGTTATTTATATATATTATATATTATCATATTATATATTTATATCTATATATATTTGGTTATGAGAGGTGGTATCATGGCCACCTTATACCAAAAATAATTGAACTATCTTAAATATTCTAGATAATTGTTGCCCCCATTTGAAATTTATTTTGTCTTTACCCCTAATCTTCTATAGGCTCTCTTCTAAGTCACAAAGATCCCTACCGCTCTTACGTTCGTCTGTTGTCTACAAATACTCCTGTGGTGCTTGCATTAGCACCCATGTTTGTAGCACTTTCCGCAAGGTCTCAGTTCGGTCAGAGGAACACAGAGGCTGTTCAAACAGAACCGGAACTTTTTCACATTCCCACCCCTTTCCAGTATTATAAATCATAGTTTCGAGGAAAATCCCCCTAAATTAGACTCACTTATTATTTTATCACAAACCAACCAACTGCAGATTTAAAAATTTTACCAATCTATATACATATAGCGACAGAGGCTCATTTCCCATCTATAATTATTCTAATTTTATCATGAGTAATTTCAACAATAAAGTTTTATGTGATATATACAGTTTATAGATTCTTATTGATCACATGCGACCAAATATCTTATTATTTATTATTTGCTCTATTATAATACTGTAAATGTCCTGATCATGGGAATGGTCAGAACCCGAAATGTCGAAAGTTAAAATTAGTAATTACGAACAATTGTTTCTTTAGTATGTGTTTTAAACCAAGATCAATCATAAATTTTTAATAATAAAACGCTCTCAACTACACAATAAAATGTAAATAAAACAATTTTATTAAAGAACCTTTATTTATTCTAAAGCGATGGTATTAGAGTTTGGTTTTACTGCTTTTTATTGTTATTCGTATTACTATATAGTGCTAGTTATTATTTTTATATATATATATATATATATATATTATACATATATATATTATATATATATATATTATTTATATATATATATTATATATATATATATATAATATGTAAATAATAATATGATATACAAACAAAGGATAAGATATACGTTATATATATATATCACTATATTATATTATTATATGTTATTATTATAGTTATATATTATATATATTATATATATATATAGATACGTATAATATTATTATATATATAGATAAAATTATATATAATAATATATATTTAATAATATTATATATATATGTAATATATATATATATATTATGGTATTGTCTATATTATTATATATATATTTTTATATATAATTATATATATATATAGTTATTATTATATATTATATTGATATATATATATAGTAATATATATTATATATATTATAGTATTATATATATATATATATATATATATATATATATTATTATAATAATTATATACCTATATAATATTGATAATATATATAAATATTATCATATATATATACTATATATATATTATATATATATATATATAGATATAACTATATATATATATAATATATTATTATATTATAATATATAATATATAGTATATATAATTTATAGAAATATATATATTATTATAATATATATATATATTATATATTATATTATATATATATAATATATATATATATAATATTATATATGATTCGTTCATTAATATATATTATCATTATATAAGTATATATATTATATATATATATATGTGTGTAGGCCCTAGAACGCATGAGCATTTATGTGATTGTGTGAACAAATTGAAGTGAATAATACAATACCTTTAGAATACTATAAAACCAATTTTTAAAAATTAATAATTAAATTACTTTTTTATTATGGTAAAATAAAAAAATAGAATAACGAAAAAATTCTCAATGAAAATTGTTTAAATAAAATAAAAATAAACAATCACAAGTTTAGAATGAAAAAAAGATCTTCAGAAATACAAGCATTCAAATGAGGAGAGATGAGAGTTGACGAGGACGGAGAGAAAGAGAGACGGAGGAGAGAGAGTAGAGAGGAGAACCGGGTGAGGTCAGCCAGAGACGAGAGCGATAAGAGAGCAGCGTGGAGAGGGGCAGAAGGAGGGAAGGACAGGAAGAGAG
The DNA here is from genome assembly GCA_015478945.1 of Trachelipus rathkii. Classification (NCBI taxonomy): domain Eukaryota; kingdom Metazoa; phylum Arthropoda; class Malacostraca; order Isopoda; family Trachelipodidae; genus Trachelipus; species Trachelipus rathkii. The sequence continues at coordinate 12,981 of JABUQX010028490.1, read as the reverse complement.
TGAGCGGAGTGTGCTGATTTGAGCGGGAGTGGTTACGGAGATCAAAGACAGGGAGAAGAATAGGAGAGGAGAGTGAGAGAGAGAAAAATAGAGAGAGAAAGAGGGAGAGAGAGAAGACAAGGAGAGAAAGAGAGAGAGAGAGAGAGAAAGAGAGAGGGAGGGGAGAGAGAAGAGAGAGGAGAGAGGAGAGAGCAGAGAGAGAGAGAGAGAGAGAGAAGAGAGAGAAAGAGAGAGAGAGACGAAGAAGAGAGAGAGAGATGAAGTGAGAGAGAGGGGAGAGAGAGAGGAGGAGAGAGGAGAGTGTATAGTAGAGAGAGAGAGAGAGGAGATTCTGAATAATTTATTTTTTTAATAATTTTCGTTAATAAGTGTTAGAGGCAAAAGCCATTTATCATATCGTGTTTCCATATCATTTATCCTTATATTGCCAACTTTTATTCTTTTTTATTTATTTTTTTTTTTTTCTATCCACTTTAGGAATGGTGAAATGCAAAAGGGAAAGGAAAAACAGGTTATCGGTTGTGAGCGCGTTGAAGGTTTCAATAGTTTGGTTCGAATTATTCGAATAAATTATGATTTAAATATATATATAATATATAATTTATATATATATATTATATATATATATATATATATTATAATATTATATATATATATTATATATATATATATATATCTAGTATATACTATATTATAATTAATTTATTATATAGTATATATACTTTATATATATAATTATATATATATATATTAATATTATATATTACATAATATATTAATATATTTATATATTAATTAATATAATATTATATATATATATATATATTTATTTATATATATATTTATAACAGATCTCTGCATATATATTGTATATATATTTGTATAATATATATAATACTCTAATATATATTACTATATATATTTATATAATAAGAATAAAAGCATATGGCAAGACAGAATCCACCGTTTGAATTGAGTTCGACAACGTCGACCAATGGACATCATCAGGCTTAAAAAAATTAACATTTACATTAAAATTAGAACTATTTTATAGAATAAATATTTTATATCACGGACTAACAAACGAATAATAATAATAATAATAATATAATAATAAATATAATATAATATTAAATAATAATAATAATATAATAATAATCTAATATAATATATATACATAGATAATAATAATATTTAATATATAATAATATAATAATAATCATATAATATTACTCATAATAACCAATCGACTAATACTACTAATACTCACATCAAATCATAATAATAATAAATCGATCCTAATTTAAGTAGGATCTTTCACCGAAAAGGTAATTATATTAATTAAAGTTACTCAATATATAATTTTGCCCACTTTAAATAGCTTATTTTTTTACCAATAAGCCCATTCAAGATAAGATTGCAGCTTCGCTTACAAGGTTTCATTGTAAACGAGAAGCTAACGTAACACAAATGTTAAGTTTAAATCTGTGTAAACTAAACGTAAATCAAAAAGATAACCTCTAGTTTAACGTTCATACCTCACTTTAACGAAACTTTTTTCCACTATTTATAATTTATTTCCACCTTATACTATGTAGTGCAAACACGCATCTGGCACCAAGAGCGCTTTGTTCATTTTGTTCGATAACGAACAAAGAAAAAAAAAATAACCAAATTTTTACATCTTTTTCCCACGAAATATTTATATAGACAGGAAAATTCTACCGATGTCTAATGAATATAATAATAATAATATAATAATAATAATAATTATAGATATAATACATATAATAGTAAAATAATAATAATAATAATAAATATAATAATAATAATAATAATATATAGATATTAATCATAATAATAAATAATAGTAATATAATTATAATAATAATATATATAAAATAATAAAAGTAATAAAATATAAAATAATAAAAATAATAATAATAATTGATAATGAATTAATAATATTAATAAAATAATAATAATAATAATATATAAATAATAATAATAATAATAATAATAAATATTATAAAATAATAATAATAAAATTAATATAATAATAATAATAATAATATAATAATAACAGCATCAAAAACATTAAGTTATGAACTGTAAAATAAAAAGTTCAATCAAAATTCATAATATTAATAATAATAATTCCAATGACAATAATAATTCTAAAAATAATAATGAAAAAAATTCTCTCGATCTTGCGAGGATATGGACATTACCATAGGACTCTGTGTCTTCTGTCGGTGAAGGTGTCCTCTCCTTCAGGGAATTCTTTGTCTGTGCTACTCCTCTATCATTTAAAAGATTTTCTAATTTTGAGGATTCTTCTTTTGGAGGTAGAGGTGGTAACTTACCCATTTTTCTTAGTTTATAACCAACACAAGCCTATGCTGAACAGTAACATAACTTCAACACAATTATATATAGTTTAAAATTTGTATTTATATATATTTTTTTATTTATTTATTTTTTGTGCACCATCTAACTAAAAAAAATTCCTTCAACCAGCTAATCTTCTATTGCTCCGCCTTCCCGTAGCTGTCTGTCCGTTTTATTCTTTGTTTGCCATTCATGTTTAGCTTCTAGTTCGGTGCACCAGCTAGACTAAGGCAAATGTATGTTGTACACTTTATTTCTCTTTTAACGTATTATTCCTTATTTTAATTTGCACTACTATCATTATTTTATTATTTATTTATCATTATCATTTCATTATTATTTTATTAGTTATTATATTATTATATTATTATTATTCATTATTATTAATTATTATATTATTTATTATTATTAGTTATTTCATATTAATTAATTATTATATTTATTTATATTATTATTATTGATGTTGGTCCGTCTGCCATCTAAAATTGGCATTTTTTTATTATTTTCTATAAAAATATTCTAATGTTTTAAAAACTTTTTTATTTTAATATTTTTAGACCTTATGATGGTCCCAGTTGGAGAAACGTTGTCGAAATTAATAAATGTTCAGATTTGTTCTCGCCATATGCTTTATCCTTCGTATAAAGTTGCCAGAACAAAAGTGTTATTATATATACTTTATAAATATATATATAATTATATATATAATATATATTTATATTATACTATATATATATATATCTTATGATTATTATATAATATCTTTGGATTAAACATCAAAATACGTATATCATAGTTATAAGAAATAGTATTAATACTGAACATTTCTATTAAACCTCACCAAGTTAAAGAGTAAAAAAAAAGGTGAATTACATGTTTCAATGGATTGTGCAAAAAGCGCACATTTGTAATAGAAAACACTTGTCTTTACTAGTGGCAATAAATTGTGTTATTAAAACTTTTGCTTGGTAGTAAAAGTGTCAAGAATACAGGTTATATATATATATATTTTGGATGAGAAGGAATGGTAAAATACGAAGGTTCCATTGATGGATGTCATTCGCAATAAAATCGTTCAGATTATACGTGGTGATAATTTTAAATAGCTCTTTACAAATGTTACACTAAATGTTTCCCGTCAGGAAACTTTATTTCTTGATATCTTCCTGATTCCGACACTAACTACTTCCATTATCATTATACAACTTACGCATCCGTTTTGGCTGTCTATTTACAACCTCAATTATTTACCATGCGGATATTTTTGTGTAGCAATTTAAAACTTTCACTATTGCACTTTCCTCAACTTAAAAGCAAACTAATCACGAAAAATCTATTAACTGAAACACCACATTCAAAAACAATTCCACTTTTTCTTTCATGAAATTTAAATTGTACCCGCTTTCTGCAATTTTTTTTTTTTTTTAAATTAATGATCGTTATCTTTAGTAATTATTCAAATTTTTGAGTTGTTTGTTTGTTTGTTTATATTTGTAAGTGCTAAGTGAGCATGAAAAGTAAAAAATCAAGCATATTAAATCGGTTTTGAAGCAAATATAAATAATTTATTTTCTCGTGTCCATAACGTTTGTTTCGTAAATTTTTATTTATAAATTCTTCCACCATATTTATTTCTTAATGTGTTTGTCTGCATAAGAATAAGTTTTTGTATTTGTAGTTTATATTCGTATATATTTTATTTTTAAAATTTATATTCATTTAGGTGTCTTCTCTATCTCTTGTCGGAATACAAGGGGATTCAGAAAGACACTTACATAACAGTAACTCAGGATTGTTATTTCCATCTATGCACAAAAGTTACACCAATTGTGGTTTATATGGCTTTTCAGCAGTGTAGAAGAGCAACTTTGACCACGGTTGATTGCACTATTAGTCTTTGTTGTTGAGAGGGGAGGCTATCCTTATTTTCCTGTGGTGCTGGATAGGGCATCCTTTGCGCCCGTAAATACTAGTTATTGGTAGGGGAAAACTTTGGAAACGATTTGAATTTCGTTGAATATATGTTACTTCTAGCAACTCTAAATTACGGATTTGTCCACGTACCGAGTTGTGTTACGCTCTTTAATCTTTATTTCTTCATTAAAATTTTACTTTATAATATTTAAAATCATTCCTTCAAACATCCTGACTGTAAACCTTTTGTTTGAGAGATCCCTTGTGTGAATTAAACTCTTAAGAGATATAGTCAATACAAATAGTTACGATGCCTCTCTATGAATGTTATTTTGAGTGTATGCTTACATACATTCACACATGTATTTTAATTTAACATAAAATACTGCTTCAAAACTACTAAAATGTATTTTTAATTTTTTTTCACGTTTCAGAAATTTAAGTCTTTTGATGAAATCATCAAATCTACTAAGTATACTGTTTCAGCTCTTATAATTTAGCACCATTCCGAGTTTACAGTTTGTAAGTTTTAAACTCGTAAGCGAGCCCGTGTTAAGTTTTATATCGCAATATTGATTAATACCATTTGATTAACTTCTGCTACTTATTGTTTGGAAAAATTCTGAAGTTAATAAGAGAAAGAATGATTTCAAGTGTAAATAGAGATTCTAAAGAATTGGAATTTTTGGGAAAAATAAGCAGCTGAATCTATTAGAATAAAAAATTCCCCTATCAGTGAGGTATTCAAATTATAAGTCAATCCGTTTTTGTTTTGATTTTTTTAAATCTTGAAACACGCCAGAGAAGAAAAAATTTAAGGCCGACGTGTCACGACACAGTACTTAAAGTAGAAAAATAGAAAAGAGTATTCCAGACTTTACCAGTAGAGTACATATCAGTGTCTGGGATCAGAGACATGGGCAGAAAGGGTGAGACTGTCGAGTCACACGAGCCCACCTCAGTGGAAGAATGGAAAGTTCAGAAAAGCATTGTCCTTTGTAAAAGCATAGTTTACGAATGGTGATAAAACCATACGAATGGTAGAGGTAGTGGGAGAGTTGATTAGGTGAAAAATCCTAGACTCAGAAGAACTTTGTGAGTGAAGTTACCAGAGATATGTGAAACGTGCATAATAAGTTGGTGACCGACATCCCTATATAGAGCAAACAAATGGGTTGGTGTGAAGTTCTGAAAGCATCTTTGAACATCCAACCTCCTAGAAGTTTGCAAAGTGAGAGAAACTATTTGATCTTTTCAAAAAAGATGACGAAAAAAATGGAATACCACGAAATGAAGCAAGTATTTGTTGTTGTAAAAAATGCTGTAGTTGGGTGGGAGATTATGTCGAGTAGATTTATGAAAAAAAATTAATTTTTGATGCATTAAAACAAACAAACGTACAATAAAAACTCAAAGGAAATGTGTTACGATTAGAGCCGTCCTAGCATTTGACATTTGTGACTGTGAAGAATGCTTTAGAAATGAAAGTGTAATGAAGCATAGAGTCGCCGATAATAGGAGATACGTGATGAGTTGTAGACATAAGGAACAGATGAAAAGGTCGATAATGAAATCGAGAGGCGAGATATATGCCACACCCTGTTAAAATTATTTAAGTCAAATGCCTCCAACAAGACTTCCCTTTACCCATAAGGGCAGATCATAGATCAGTGAGATATGAAAGTATATCACCAGTTGGCCTTGATCGTTTAAATCAGCTCTGATGATCGGAAAATGGAAAATTAGAATCAAGAATAAATTCCAGGAATTTAAAGGGATTAATGGTGATAGAGCTATAGAACAATAGTTTGAGGGTTCAGAACAGCTACTCTTCTTCGAAACCGGATGCATGAACATTCGTGCGCTTCCAACACTGAGGAAAGATAGTAGAGTTGAACGTAGACAAGCGCCACCTTTACACACTCGAACAATTTAGGTGGAGTGCTCTTCGGGTTGCTTGCCTTCCTAACGTTCATAGATATTAGCGTCCCATGCACCAGATCATATGTAATTTCGGGTAAAGATCTGGGGAAACCTGAAGAGAAAGAGTAGGAAGGGAAACACCAGAGTGGAATTAGTAGAAAAAAGATGGTCAAAGAGATTTTCTTTTTCAGCGGGAGTATTGTCTACAAATCCATCAAAATGAGTAAGTGTTGGAAAGGTAGATTTATATTAAAGTTGCTAAAGACGTTTTTGGCAAGATCCGTAAATAATCACTGTAACGTTTCCGATCTGACTGAAAATTGATAAAGGTGATAGAAGAACGTGTTTTCACCTTGTAAGCATTGTCCCTAGTCTGAATGGCACGAGAAGACACAGAAGCGTCTTCAATGCCAAAGTAGTCATTTCAAGGATATTACATAAAGCCTTCCAATGCAAAAGCTGGAGATCGCATTAAAATTAAGAGCTATAAGATTGTGGTCCTCTACCAAGAGGAGGAAGTGGTGTATTTATAGCGAAAACTAGTGATGAAAAACTGATTAAGAGCGTTCAAAGAATTGACGTGTGTTAGTTCCGCAGAACGTGAAGGAGACTGAACTATATGGCCTCCTCCTTATTTAGATCTTCATGAAAGAAGCCCAATCACTTGATGTGGTATACGAATAAAACTTCTAGCCTGATCTTCGTATTTAAGATTTTGTACTGTTGAAGAAATAGTAGTAGAACACAAGATTATTGTTGTAGTAAGAAGGCAGATTTTTGCCAAAGAGAACACACTCACACAAACAATAGATAAATAATCGGACATATTTTAAACCCACCAAATGTGGCCGAGTTAAATAAGCTACTACTATACCATTCCCGCATCATTCTCTTACCGATTTTTTTTACTTGAGTATAAGTGGTATTAAACGGCTTTCACATCCTAAAGCACATCATTCCAAAAGTTAACTACTTGCGGCTCTGTAGTAAACTCCAGCAGATCAAAGTATATTTGTAGAAAACAGTTCCCCAACTTATACACTGTACTCAGTTAATGGACTAACAGGTAGAGTAAAATCCTTTTAACATTTTATATATGGATGTAAAAACTGGTATCCTACTATATATATATAATAATAATCTAAATATATTAATATAATATATATACTATATATAAAATGAAAAATATTATATAAATATATACCTATACTTATATATAATCTAAATATTTTTTTTTTATTTTTTTTTTTTTAATTTTACCAGGATAACCACCGTCACTCACGGGCAGAGCCCTAATCAAGGAAGGTATAGGTATATAAATTGTACCAATTAACGTCAACTGAAGAGCAGGACGAGAATCACAAGCTCCAAGGAAATGAGAAAAATAGCTCACATTCTCCCACTTCCACCAGTGTCGAAACTTGACCTTCTCGCTTGCTGGGCGAGGAGTGCTCTATACACACTGAGCTATCGAGGTCACTTTAATATAAATAAAAGAAATATAAAAAAAAAAATATATATAATATTACAATCATACTATTACATTAAATTACATATACATACCTTATAAATTACAATATACACATACCACTAAAACATATATATACAAATATAAATATCACTATTTATTATAAAATATTATCAACTTATAACATTACTAAACATTAATCTCGAATACTATCAACTATCACTTAAGTATTAATCTACCATTAATTTATTATAAATCTATTATTATTATTATTTAGTATTATTATTTCATTATTATATTATTATTATTATATTAATTATTATTATTATTATTATTATTCATGTACTATTATTAGTATTATTATAGATTACTTTAATCTATCTTTACTATTTACTATCCACCTTGACATTAGTTATACATAGGAATTCCTTATTATATAATATATATAGTACTTATATACCTGAGGATATATATATAAAGAAAGAGAATATAATAAAAATAAACAACCATTAGGCTAAATAAAATAGGTTATTGTATTAATATAGATATATATATATTATATATATATATAGGCATAAAGTAGTTATCATATGAAATATGTATATAGTACTAATATTGCGATTACTCCCCCTTACAGTAGAGGTATTCCCCAAGATATAATTCTCCAGCACATTGCTGATCAGGAAAAAGACCTGTGAAAACCCAATTCACCAAACGCTAATTAATAATAAGAAAAAATTTTAAGATTTAAATATATATATATAAATATATATAGATGTAATATAGTATAAATAATATATATATATAAAATATATAATATTATATAAATATATATAATATATATATATACATATATATATATATATACTATAGTATATATATAAACTATATATATATATATATAATATATATAATATATATATATATACTATATATATATTTAAAATATATATATATATATATATATATATATATATAGGAGACCAGTTAAGTTGGGGGGTAAAAACGAAAAAATTTATGAAGATTTTCGTTCAGAAACACTTCAATATAGTGCTTTGAACATCGCATGTAGTAAAAAGCCAGTCTGAGAGTAGAAGTCTGTTTACACACGCAGATCTTGCAGACAGCATTTTTCTGTGGAGTTTTCCACCAATTTGATATTATTGGTTAAAATATTGGGAACCACCTACAACTATTTTCGCAATTTGGTAAACATATATATAAATATATCATATATATAAATATATATATATATTATATAATATAATATATATAATTATCATATTAATATAATATATATATATATATATTAATATATAATATATATATTATATATATAATATATATATATAATATAGTAATGTAGAAGAGGGTCCGCAGACAACATTTATAGTTCCAAAAACTAGTTAACATTGCTGTTTGAGAGCATACAGAGCAGAACATTTGAAGTGTTCGTACAGGATATATTTTGCCTAAATTTGTAATTAGCAAAAAACAAAATGGTGGATTTTACCATTTTAATTGGTTTGGGTTTTGTGTTTACTGTTTCTCGTACTCTCTTATTTGGTTCGATGGGGCGTGGGCCACAAAGGTGACCCCGAACGCCAACGGAGGGGCCAAGGGAGGGAGAGATGGGAAAGATGAGAAGCCTCTCGACCACGATGAGCAAGGGGATAATGGCCACGAAAACGAAGGAGACGAGGATGAGAACTCAGCAAAATTAAAATCGGAAAACTGAACCAGAGAGGCAGGTCGAAATGCAAAATCAGGAATGCACCGGCGAGACGCCCACTACAGAAGGGGGGCAAGAACCTCCCACCAAGAACCCTTCTATTTTAGATCCTCTGTTGCCGAGCACCAGTCAGAACCCTATAGCGCATTCTTTAGCCTAACGCCCCAAGACATTTCGAGAGAGGAGACCAACCCCAGAAGGTCGAAACTTCCACCATACAGTGCAAAAAACCGGTTCTATTGCGAACAAACACATTTGAATCTACAGCTAAAGCCTGCTACGGTTGACACTACTGCTAAAAAGAGTTCGTAGAAATTGGGGTGGATTCGAAACTCACAACCTCAATGAAAGCAAGTGGGAAGGTGCAGAAATACCGAACACCTCCCCATGGGGACCCGACGGGCCCCCACCGATCCAGAACCAAGCCATAGGCTTGGTCCAAACCCCTGCTGGGCCTCACAACGCTCAACAACAAACCAGCGTCCTCACAGGAGGAGTTATGGGAGGAAACACCAACGAAAGTGCTCCAGCAGGACAGAACACCCAAATTATGGGTTTTTACCAGACGGGGACGATGCCCCCACCTCTCTATTATACAGGCATGCCTCCTGGCAATTACCCTATGCCTAACCAAACCTATCCTTACCCCGGAGTATGGCAAGGTTACCCCTATATGCCTCCACAACCAATGGGAGCCCCTTATTACCCAACTAATCTGTTCAACACCGCTTTTCCAACGATTCCCGAAAATTTGAAATTATTTGGCAAACATCTGAAAACCAGAACATGGAAAGGGATCTTATACCCGGACTTCGTCACTTCTTTGAATGAGAAACTAGATGCTTTAGGCCCATTAACTGAAAGCCAAAAGATCACCTTTGCAAAGTCGGCAATATCCTCAGACCAGAATAGCGAGGCTAGAAAATACGTGCTTAGAGATAACTCCTTCTCAAAATTTACCAGATTAGAAGACTTTTTTGCCCAGTTAAAGATTTTTCTGCAACCGGAAGATAAGAAAACCGTTTTCGACTTAATGTTGGACTTTTTAGAATATAGAAGGGAGAGAGATTCAATCTTTACTGACTTCGTGTTAGAACTAAAAGATCGATTAACGAAGTATCAGAGCCGCCTCCACGATCTGGATGATAAAGCAATATTCAACTCTAGGCAGATAAACCTATTGGTTACAGGGAAGATCATTCAAAACGTAAATGAGAGAAGAGATGGAGATAGATTACGAGAGAAGATCCTTAGTTCGATACCGAGATAAAGCCTAAAGTGCAATTGGCCGATCGAAAAGTATCTCAAATTTCAAATGGCGAGCCTTATTTAAACAGACGAAATAAGGCCGAGATGAGGGCTCGCAGCCACTAGGTTTCCTGGCCAAAAGAAGAATCAGGCGAGAAGACAGAGGGTATGGAGTTCTAAATTCATCAGGACAACAGGGAGCCATTTGAAGCCAAGTAATGATGAGCCGAGAAAAAGGAAGGAGGAGGTGAATCCCAATAAGCAACTCCTCAAAGGAGAAAGAGATGCAAGGTAAGAACGAACAATTCTTTTCAAAAGGAAAAGAGAGAAGAGTGAAGATAGGTTTGTCTGCACCCAGTCTATAAGCGGCATTTGTGAAAAGGATGTCAGCCTCAGGAGTAAAAGGAACACTCTTGTTTTTCTTTGTTCCTTCGGTGGGCCACTCGTCCCAAGCATGCCGCTGGGAATTACCTTATTGCCGAGAGTGTAGAGCGCATACCATCGAAGGGGGTCGCAACCTAAGTGTAGAGGCAAGTCAACACCGCCTTGAACTGAGACCTTATCCCACAGAAAAACCCCGCTAATTGTATAATACACTCACTAATACTAAATTAGCCAGATTTGAAATATGGACAAAGGATAAGAGCACGAAAAAAAGCCAGAAACCTTATAACCCAGACAGCATAATTAAGGGCCCAGGATCTTCCCCAAGAAAAAGGGAGGATACAAGCCCCCAGATGGGAAGGTAAAGTAATACTAACGCGAAGATGATAGAATATATATGACTGAGAGCCAGCCAAGAGAATTTGAGGGAAATGAAGATAAGTTAGAATATGTTAAAGATGGGAGGTATGTAAGAAGAATCTTTCTTCAAATCCTCAGATATAGGCATTAGAGAATAGAAAATTTTTAAGATAGATTCGGGCAAAAGATGAGAGAGTACGACTATATATATAGGTTGAAAATAAAAAGTTTTTCAAAAGATATAGATGCAGAAGATGATGGGAAGTACTCAAGGTAAGAAATAAGAAAAGATAGTCGATAAACCACCATAAATAATTGCTAGCAATCTTATATAGGGCTGCGGCGACACTTATTTTACACAAATGTTCTAATCTAAATGCTTACTCAAAATTCTGAATGTAGTTATATAGGAGGCGAATGAACCAATAGTATTTGAGAATTGACACCGGATAACTAGATTGAATAGTATGATGTGCACAGCCTCGAATTACTAATCTCAAAACATATTTAGCGAAAAAATGAAGGTGAAACTTATAAAGTGCCCTCCGTAAGACCGATATATTGTAGTTTAATATACAGGGTGTATATATATAATATTATAACATAAATATAATAACTAACTAATTAAGTGTTATTAGTTTTTTATTGTATTTTTTTACAAATAATTTGTTAATATTAATGAATACTGTGAACAATAAAGCCAACTGTATATAATAGTGAAGACCATACAATAAAATATCTTCGCACTGCATATGAAAGACATTATCCCTCACTAGCATCATCCCAAGTGTGTATGGTGATAAACAGATGCGAGAAAATAAGCTGGGATATCTTTTGAAAACAAGAGTAATGCAAATGTAATTTGTCCCAAAAACGATTCCCAATAACTTTAAACTATTATTTTCGCTAATATGTCTATCAAGGAATTCCCGTAGAGAGAAATAGACATCCGCCTTTGCAATCCACAAGGAAAATTATTATGGTTAGACGAATTTACAAACTGATGAGGGAAAATCTTAAAAGAATTAAGAGACATCAAGAAAAGGGAGAGAGACGCCATATACCCCAGGCCCGAGGGATCTCCTATGAATGATGGAGAGCTAAAAACTAATAAGGATTCGAATCCAAAATTTCGGCTAACGACTAACACTCCGCACGTGCTGCTGGTTAAACATCAGCAGGGCTTTTTCCTAGGAAGCCGCCTTACGCCAAGTTAAAACATACACGGAGTCGCAACGCAAAGCTGATTAAGGCATCTTTTTTTGCGGACGGGAGGCCGCCTTGGCCATGTTTAAAAAACGATACGGCAACGGGCGGGGACACAAGCAATTCGTGCGCAAGCAAGAGAAGTTGAAGGTCGATTAGTGTCGCGCCCATAAGGAGGCTTCTGGTGATTGGAGAATAGACGTTAAACGTACACGGCGCGACAACAAGGGGTCTGGAAACCTCGTCTTGCGCTATTCGAGTGCAAATTGGCAAAGATGAGTGTCCGAGATAAGTGTTAGTCTGGTTATAGTCCCAAGGGAGGTGGACGACAGCCTCTATCACATTTTCAGAAATG
>JABUQX010028489.1:22500-32500 GCA_015478945.1 Trachelipus rathkii | reverse complement strand
CCGATAGTATTAAATCCAATCAAGATCCCTTTCAAAAAGGATTAGATTCACAATTTGTAGCTTTATTTACGGTAAGAAATAATTGATGGTAAGAAATATCTTAAAAATAAACACAGAATTAAAGAATTAGTAAATACTTAATTCTATGTGCCAAATATTTATCATTTATACAAACAGTTCAAAAAATTTGCTAACAATATATATATATATATATATATATATATATATATATATATATATATAATATATTATATATATATATAGTATATATATATATATATATATTATATATATAATATATATATATATATTATAAGCAATCATTTGTTTATCGTATATTTGTTTGTTTATCGTGCCATACAGTTATGCGAGAACACGAAAACAGACCGCCAAAGATCTAGTAGGACACGTTCTGTTGCAGGCTGTCAAAGCTGTAAAGGCACAAATTAGGCGAAATCCTCTTCGTAAAAACCTTCCAACGCAACCTTTCGCACACCCTGCCAAATCACTCTACGGATCCTCTCAAACTTTCTTCAGATTCGCCACCCAAAACCAAATCATCTGCAGATGATTTGGTTTTGGGTGGCGAATCTGAAGAAAGAGAGTGAAAGGTGCCCTTCTTATTGTACGCATGCGTACAATAAGAAGGGCACCCTTCACTCTCTTCCATTTTCCATCAGTCTAATACCCTCTAATGATAATCTAACCTTTAATTCCTTCATCACCCCACCCATATACAAATTAAATACCAAGGAGACAACATATCCCTGCCTAACTCCCCAATTAATATTAAAGCATTCACTTTCCACCCTATTTATTCTTACACACGCTCCACTATCTTTTCATTCTATTCAGAAAAATACCAACACCAATATATCTAGCGTAACAATTCACAGAGCTTCCACACACACACACACACAAAACATATATATTATAATATATATATAATAATATATATATATATATATATATATACTGCTAATACATATATATTAATATACTTATATATGTAATCACAGTGACGAGACCTCACTAGTGATAGCCTGTGAATACAGGTAGTGAATGTATACGTTATTTATATATATATATATGATATTAGTATATCTCCACCGAGTGAGAAGTTATAATATATACCGGTACTGTTTATAGCTGTCCTCCATGGTATATTGATTATAGTATAGGTGGTGAGTGACGTCTCACCGCCACAATATAGCTCATCTCAATATCTAGTACTATAATATATCTCTAACTATTATATATGTATTATAGTATTATAACCTTTGGTGAGTATATGAGGATGATCCTATTCGTATGATAGTATATATATGAGACGACATCCTAATGCACTCGTCTAGTAGCTACTCGTGCTCAGCACGATGTTGACATCCTTATAAAGAAACATCTGAGTTTTGCAAATTGTATAGTCTACGACTAACGCTCTCTTACCTAGGTTTGGGGAATTACCCTCAGCCCGCAGACGCTCTAGGAGAGCGGGAGCGCACCTCAGTAGTAAATGGATGATATGACTCTCACACAATAATAGTAGTTGGTAGGTATAAAGATAGCAAATCGATGGAAAAGGGAAAGGAACGAATGGCGCCCTATTAAATGAATATCAGAAGAATCAGCGAGCAATATCACGAATAAATATTATCAAGATAAAGCGCAGTCTACAATTTCAATCTTCCTTAAATATAGATGAACACATCCAATAATTAGAGTTTCATATAATATTAACAATTTCAATAAGCCAATAAATATAGGATGCAATTTCCCTCCTATCTGAAAATGGGTCCTACTAATTTTAGTATGCCACACAGTGTTGTGTTCCTTTGAGGCCCGTAATTACAATATACATTCATTTGTCTCTATATTTCATCATGTTAATTATGATATAATTTGTAGCATTCTCAACATATCACTGATGCCTCTTCTTTTCAATAGTAATTTTAATGGCCATTCTAATTTACCATAAAATAATGAAAAATGTAGTCCAAATGTCTGACTTTAACGTATCTAGGGGTGACTTATCCTCATATACTCACTAGTGATGTATAGCCTAGTTTTTTTTTTTTTTTTTTTTAATCATGTTTTTTTTTTTTCATTACGCTCACAAAAAAATTTTTTTATAAAAATATAATATTTAAATAATTATAAATAAATAGTGTAATATATAATATATACAAGAATATCAATAATTAATATATCTTACAGATCTAATCATATCAACACTCACAATCATCAGATAAATAATTATAGAAATAGAATTAATAATGATATTAGCAATATTACATAAGTAATCCAATGCTAATAATAATAATAAAATAATAATAATAATAATAATAATAAATAATAATATAATAATAATAAATCATTATAATAGATAGTACTAATGGGGATTTCACATTGCACTCTCTTCCCTCCTAAATAATAATAATATTATATATATTTAACTATATCATTGACTCCAATAGAGGTAAATAAAATAATTAAATAATTAATAAGAATTCATAAAGAATACAATTACAATTACAATTACAACTAAAATATTAAAAATTAACAATATAAAATTACAACTTAACAACTACAATTATACTAATTGCAAATATACAATTTACAATTATTAATAATAATAACATATTAATAATAATAATAATAAAAATAAATATTATATTTTTATCCCCAATCAAATAATAATTCAAATTATTAATAATATATATCTAAAGAAAATTAATTAAATATACTAATAATAAATAATATATTAGATACATTAATTGATATTAATAACTCAAGTGACTTATTCACCTCAAATTTGGATTAGATAACTATGAGTTTATTTTACATAAATTCTCAAATAATTATGTATTACAATAAAATAATAATAAATAAATAATCAAATAATATAATATGATAATCATTAATTATATTTAATAATAATAAATGATACAATAATTATATAAAATATTAATAAATAATATATAAATAATAAATATATATAATAAATAATAATAATAATAATAATAATATATAATAATAATAATAATAATTAATATGTAATAAATATATAAATTAAATAAAATATATAATAATAAAATTAAAATATAAAAAATAATAATAATAATAATAAAAAGAATAGAAAGTAAAAAAAAAAAAAAGTAAATAATAAAAAATATAAAGAAAAAAAAAAATAAAGATAGAGAAAGAATTTATAATTCTAATAATAATAATAATAATAACAATAGAAATAAAAATAATAATTAAATAATAAATATAATAATAATAATAATAATAATAATTAAATATAAATAATAAATAAATAATTAAACAATAATTAATTAATAATATATAATAATAATAATAATAAAATAAGTAAAATTAATAATAATTAACAATAATGATTATAATATTAATGATAATAATTAAATAATAATTAATAATTAAATAATAATATATAAATAAATATATAATAATAATTAATTAATATTAATCCACTCAATAAAGTTATATATCGATGTCACATACCATATACTAAAGAGGAAATGAGATTTTGTTATGTATAGATAATCAATAATTTTACATTACATAGAGTGATAGTGCGAACCCATCTCTCTCCAGATACGTCGTACAGTCTCCTTTCCAACATATGAGCTCTGTTCGCTCCAGCATCGTTCGTACTATTTTACTTTAGCCTTATTCGTAATAACATTGTGAAATATATACCCTGGTCATGATAACACACTAATGTTATTTTCTATATCTCAAATTGTGTATAGTAATATAATAAAAATAATAATAATAAAAATAATAATAATAAAATAATAAAATAATAATAATCAAATAATAAATATAACAACAGTAATAAATAAAATATAATAATAATAATAATTAAATATATAATAAATTTAATAATTAGATTGGTAATAATAATAATAGTTAATCATAATAATAAATAAAACTGATAACAATAATTAGATTGTAATACATAATAATAAAAAATAATAATGATAAATATAATAGTAATAATAATAATAATAATATATTATTATAATAAATAATTAAATTAATAAAATAATATAATAATTTAATATAATATAACACATTAAAAAATTTAAAGTACTAATCGGTTGACCCAAAGCATGCCAGAGGATTAATATGGAAATGAATTGCGAGATATGGTAATGCGCAAATATGGTACATATAGTTTTTAAATGATATGTGTTATATGATTTTAGATACTTATAAATAATAGTGTCAGATTTTAAGAGTGAATACTGATATATATGGCAAATAAAATAATAGCAAATATTACTAAAGACTTTGATAATTAATAAAGTAAAAAATAAAGATGAAGAGTAAACTCATTCAAATATATATTAAAGGTTAAAGTAGTCATATATAGAATACACTAATATGAAAAACGTGTTTAATAATAAAAAATTATATTTAAATATGGACCAACTAAAGTATTTATATTATATATATATATGATATATAAATATATATATATTACTTAAGTATTATATATATATGATATATGATATGTTAATTATATATATAAATAATTTTTTATTTAAAAACCTGATTATTACTCATTATATAATTGAGTTATATTCATTATGAGTGATAGTATGTACTAATTATTTATAATATCACTATTACTATATAATTAATAATTAATATTTGAAATGATTACTCATCTTTTATCTTATATATTATATGAGTAATTTATTAGTATTATTATTATATAGTAGTTATATATATAATATATATATATATATATATTATATATATATATATATATAGTATATAATATATAGAGAGTAGAGATCAAGAGAGAGATGAGAGAGTAAGATAGTGAGAGAGAGTCTTACGTAGTAAGGTAAAATTGTCTAGATACTGCCACTGATTATTATTATATAAGTATATTCAGTATATATAATTTTAGATAATTTGAATTTATTTATATAATTATTCAAATATTGAGGCGTACACATATGCTTTTTATATAGTATATATATTATATATATAATAATATATATATATATATAATATATAATATATATATAGGTATATATATATAATATATATATATTAATAAGATATATATATATATATATATATATAATATATATATATATTATATATATATATATATATATATATATATATATATATATATATATTTTCTGGCAAGAGGCAAAAAATTTTGTCTGAAATGCAGAGATAAAAAAGATTGGTCTGAAATGCTACTACTTTCATATTTTCGTGTGTGTTGTGAGAAGTCTGTAAGAGGAATAAAAGCTAAAAAAGCATCTGGATTCGAACTTGCGAATACGATAGCTAGAATATCCTGATGATTTAAAGAAACAGCAAAAGAACCAAGTCTGCCTATATTGATGAGGCTGCAACGAGCCACCCACTCATAGGCGCTATCCCACTACTGCTCATCACGGGTGCTTTTGGCTGCTGGGTTTCCCCCCTGGCCCGGTTCACACCTCCTTAGGACAACCTGGTTATCCGAGGTTCCCCAAGGTTAACCATATTGATGATGAGCTTAGTGCGGACGCCCACTCAACATGGGAGGACACGCAACAGAACCCCTCACCGCAAACCATCCCTGGTTCAGGCTTCCGCGTCGCCGGATTACAAGGATGAGCCACCATCCCCAGCCGTAAAGTAATGGTTTTCAACTCGATTTTGTTAAACGCTGCTTTGACCGTTCACAGTTAAATAATTAAGCTATAATATTAAGATTTTTTTTAGTACGGGTGCTTCATATCATTAATTATTTATTTATTTTAAGAAATGTGACTTACTCATTTTGGTAAAGGGTATTTTAAAATTTAGTTAATAGGCCTATTAATATAATTAATTAATTCATTCAATTTCCTTTCTTAAAACCTTTTTTACTTATAAACTACTACGTGCTCATAGTGTAGTGGTTATCACATCTGTCTAACACACAGAAGGTCCCAGGTTCGAGCCCTGGTGAGCACAATTTTTTTTTATTTATTTAATTTTATATATATATGTACACATATTAAAAACATTTTGATATAAAAGGTAATCAACACTTTTTACAAGTTCAATTAGACTCTTTCGAGAGAAAAAAAAATGAAAGATGCTTTTGTCAGAGAAATTAAAATGAGAAAAAAATTTAAAAAAATGATTGAGAAGAAATTTAAGCAGGTTTTTCACATATGTCTTTCTCATCTCTTAATTCACATATATATTTAATATTGATTACCTATTCAATATAAGGATGTTTGGGCTGTTAAAAAAAATTACCAAGGAACATTTAGCAGTAGCAGCGGATAATGTGTTAAATTTATTTAAAATTAACGAATTCTTTACTCTCTTTTCATCCAACGAACTCTTTTGACCATATACATAACTACCATGCTCATTCTTACTTGCACTCCGTTGGTAAAGTCTGTACACTCTTCCTTTCTCTATTTCTCATCACGGAAATAAGTAGCATTATTTAAGGGTTATAAAATCTAAGAGTTATAAGAGTTATAAAAGGTTAACTTTCTTTTTCTGACTGCCAATTAAAAATATTTACAATAGCTAATTAATTTTCCTTTCCTATTTTTATAACATTTCTGAGAATATTATATCTTCGACTTCTTTTCCCTTATGTAACTCTACTCTAAGCGATTCCAGCAATCTATTCAACTTCCGACATTATTCTTAAAAATAAAAAAAATAATAATAATAATAATAATAATGAACATCCTAATAATATATATTTACAATATTTTCTGCATTTAACTATAATAATAATAATAATAATAATAATAATAATAATAATAATAATAATAATAATAATAATAATAATAATAATAATAATAATAATAATAATAATAAAATAATATTATGAACTATCTGAGGTAGCATTCCGATAAGTGATTAGAACAAAACAATATCAATCATCTATATGTAGGAATTTAAGATAATAATGAAATAATATACACAAATGATAATAAACGAATATCATGATTAAGATTATAAAATGATAACATAATAAAAATATAAATATGCAGTAACAATATCAATATTATATAGGCATCTATATGGAATAATAATAATAATAATAATAATAATAATAATAATAATATAAAAACAGGTATGCATCACAGTTTAAGCATTATCTGACGGAGTATTTAGAATAGTAATATACACAAATGATAATAAACGAATATCATGATTAAAATTATAAAATGATAACATAATAAAAATATAAATATGCAGTAACAATATCAATATTATATAGGCATCTATATGGAATAATAATAATAATAATAATAATAATAATAATAACAGGTATGCATCACAGTTTAAGCATTATCTGACGGAGTATTTAGAATAGTAATTCAAACATTCTTAAAGATGATCATCGAATTTTCCAGTGTTCTTTTCCTTTAATAAAACTTCTACAAACATTGCAACCACAGATATTTTTTTTTCTTTTTTTATTAACCCTTAATTTTTTTTTTTTGGTCTCAATATTTTTCTTCATGTTTTAAGATTAAAATTGTTTCTTTTTGACATAATAAACCTTCCTCTCATTTTTTAGTTTAATTTCGATTTATAATTTTTCATCGATTAGTATGCAATATTTACAATACAAATTTGACAGGTTGCAAACACATTTTTTTAGAAAAATTTACTAAAACCAGACATGCGATGGTGGTATAGTGGTGAGCATAGCTGCCTTCCAAGCAGTTGACCCGGGTTCGATTCCCGGCCATCGCAAACCCTCATTTTATCTCTCTTACAACTTAATTTGTTTTGTTTAGTTAGGTTAGGTTATTTAAGGATAGGATATTGGAAATTATTAATTATTATTATTATTATTATTTTATTATTTTATAAAAGTTTTTGATTTTATTTCCAAGTTTCTAAATAGTTATTTCTGTACACAGTTTAATTTTCTTAAAATAATCTTTGAAAACAATTTACATGAGAAGAAGAAGATATATTTATTTACATTTCCCGACGCGTTTCGTCTCTAAACTTGAGACATCTTCAGAGGATTGATTCTTATGAGCGAATGAGTCTTAAATTAATATATAATAATTAAATCAAATGATATTTAGTCTAACAGATAATACATTAAATTTTATGTTAATGTCTGGTCTCTGCGTGTTTTGATGTAAAAGGCCTCCGCAATTTTAAGTTTCTGGACTTTCCACGATCCGTATAATATGGTGAAGTGTTTAGAAATATTGCTAATAGTTGATTGACCATGTGCCGTTTGAAATGTCAAGATTTTGCTGGGACTGTTTCTTTTTTTTTTTTTTTATAAGCGATGTTGATATGCCCTGTCGACAATCTATTCATTCGTTGTGTAACCAATATATGTCGAGGTACATCAAACTCAGGGCAGTTAAATTGGTACACAACGGGATGGTTGTCGGTCAAAGCATCTCTTGTGCTAAAGGAAGATGACAGTTGTTTGGACTTATGGTATAGTCTGACTTTAATTTTTGAGGTGTCTTTAGGTTTGAGGTGAGAGTTCAAAATATTACGAAGGCACTTCTCTTCTTTATTGAAGTCTATAGCATTAGAAGTTTTGAAGAAGAAATTTATCGAATTTTCCTGATTATTTTTACTTCCTTTATTAAATAATTTTGTAATGGTTTTATTAATTAAATTTTCAACTGAATATTGTGGATGATCACAGTTAATTAAATTTTACTTAAATGCGGCAATTTCTTCATCAAAAGTTTTCAAGTTGAACATAGGTTGTATGCCTGCTAAACTAAAGTTTTTACGATAGATTCTTTGTAAATAGTCGGTGAATAGGACCCATAGTTCATATACAGACCATTATCAGTGGGTTTGACATGAATGCCTGTAGATATTGAGCCGTCAGAATTAATATTGATTTTGATGTCTAAAAAACAGATAGCATTATTAACCTAAGTTTCATATGTAAATTTTAAGCATGACGACTCTTGAATCTATTGATGAACTGAAACTGATGTATATGATCTATGTTCCTAAAGATAGTGAGGGTGTCGTCGACATATCTTATGTAAAATACGGGTTTAAAGTTGTTGTTCACGAAGGATTTTGTTTTCCAGAATTGGACATATAGAAGTCTGCAAATGTAGGTCCAAGTGGTGAGCCCATCGACCTCCATCAGTTTGGAGATATATGTTTTCTTTAATTTTAAACGGTGTGGGTAAAACAAATTAATAAAAGGTTCCCCATATGTTGTTCTGATATTCTGGTGGAGTAGGTTATTTTGAGTGATATACTTCGTTAATTTATTATTGTCAATCGTTTCAAGAACTGTACATTTGTGAACAAAGACTCTACATCAAGAGAGCAAAATATATAGTTCTTGAAACGATGACATTAATAAATTAACGAAGTAAATTATCACTTCAAATAACCTACCTCCACCAGACAGAAATATCAGAACAACATATGAGGAACCTTTTATTTAATTGTTGTTACCCAAACACCGGTTTAAATTTAAAGAAACACATATATCTCCAACTGATGGAGTGTCGATGGGCTCACCACTTGGACCTACATTTGCAAGACTTCTAGTAGTCCAATCTGCGGAAAACAAAATCCTTTCGTTGAAACAAACAACTTAACCCCGTGATTTTCACATAAGATATGTCGACGACACCCTCACTATCTTTTAGGAACATAGATCATATTCATCAGTTCATCAATAGAATTAACTAATTTTTTATCTTAAAATTTACATAGAAACTTAGGTTAATTAATGCTATCTGTTTTTTTAGACATTAAAATCTATCAATATTAATTCTGACGGCTCAATATCTACAGGCATTCATGTTCAAACCCACTGATAATGGTCTGTATATGAACTATGGGTCCTATTCACCGACTTTACAAAGAATCTATCGTTAAAAAACTTTAGTTTACAGAGCACACAAACAACCTATGTTCAACTTTGGAAAAAAACTTTTGATGAAGAAATTTGCCGCATTAAAGTAAAAAATTTATTAAC
>JABUQX010028489.1:0-17500 GCA_015478945.1 Trachelipus rathkii | reverse complement strand
TATATATATATATATATATATATATATATATATATATATATATATATATATATATAAGTTATTATATATATACATATGAAAAAGTATTTAACTATCACACTGAATGGGAGGCTGATGAAAACATTTTGCAGGTAGCCCCATGATACATAAATATATGTTCTAGCGGCGAAATGAGGTTAGGTGATAATTTTAAAATCAAAATAATAGTTTACTATATATATATATATATATATATATATATATATATATATATATATATATATATATATATATATATATATATATATATATATATATATATATATATATATATATATATATATATATATATATATATATATAAATGTGTGTGTGTGTAGAGGGTATCTTGTGTGTCAGCCCGCATTAGTGTATGAATATGTGCAATGAAAAGAGAATATTGGGTAAGGGGTGGAACGGATGTGAGAAATTTGGGGAGGGGCGGAGTCGCGTGGTGGACGCTTCACTCACGTTCATTGCTATATACCTCTTATTCACGCGCCAGAAAATAGATCGCAACAAAATTTACAAACAAAAATTTAATTACTTTTAAAATTTGTCTGCCAGTAAAAATGTTTATTTTTATTTAAACTTTCGTTTGATATACACTATATTTACTAATTTACACTATTAGCGTGTAGCCGTTAAGTAACTTTTTACCATATATATATATATATATATATATATATATATATATATATATATATATATATATATATATATATATATATATATATATATATATATATATATATATATATATATATATATATATATATATATATATATATATATATATATATATAACGGTAGTGGTTTGTTCTTA
This sequence comes from Trachelipus rathkii, assembly GCA_015478945.1. NCBI lineage: Eukaryota > Metazoa > Arthropoda > Malacostraca > Isopoda > Trachelipodidae > Trachelipus > Trachelipus rathkii. Next base: position 16,656 of record JABUQX010028489.1, on the reverse strand, counting down.
ATTTTGTTTTTTATATTTCACTGGATTTAGTGTCGTAATGTATCAGACGGATTGCATATTAGTCCAGTCAAACTAAGAAAAATGACCCATAAACCTGGGCAAAATTGCTTCACAAGCAATTGAAGTGGTATTCAACTTAACAAATGTTGCTTTATAACATATCCAAAATCAGACAAAATCCAAGTATGGGAAAGTATTGAAAAATCAAATTCAAAATGGCGTCGGAATGTCGATTTTTTGTTATATTTGTTTAAAGATATTTTGTATATATTGAGATTAATGAAAGCACATCCATTAAATATAAGAGTAAATATTGAAATATCAAAGAAAATAAAATTATATTTCAAGAATAGAATTTATTAGAAGGACATAGAAATATTATTATTTACATTTTTATTGTCATAGTTAGTATAAAAGTACTGTAAGAACAAAGTCCTTAAGGAATTGAATAAGTAATGTCGGACAAACTATGCATCTGAATCACTGTCTTTGTTTTCAGTTTCAACGTTGTTATCACATCCACTGATCTGGCACTCCCCACAAGAGGCTGAACAAGGCAGCCCGTTCTGTTTGCATCCACATCGCATTGTTGCGCAATGCGTCTTACAAGAACAATGGATCATTTTCAGTAACCACTCTGGGGCTGGTGGCATATCAGATACTGTAGGGTAATGCGAGTTTTCCGTAACAAATCAACCCCATTCTGTTGCAGTTAAAGGCGTTTCTTGTGATTTCCAAACACATACCTGATAGTATGTACGAAAGCTATGGTACTTTGTTGCTGATTCTGTAGGTGGCCAACGTTCAGGTGCAACAAACGATTTAGCTGCTGCAACTTTTTCCACTAGCATTCGATGACGAAGTGCTTTTAGAGAATTTCCTGTCTTGCCGTCATATAGTATTGACATAGCCTTACTTCCTGCAGATTTAATGTCACACTGTTGAGTTCCATCTGAGGAAAATACGTTTGCAACCAGCTATAGTTGTTCATCATTCATTAGTTTTTCCAATGCTCTGGCCTTTCCGATGCCAAAGATTCTGGACGTTGTGTCACAACCAGTAAAAGCATGTAAAAACAAAATGTTTTTACAAATATCACTACCCAGCAAGGCTTTAATTCCAAGAATATCATACACTGGATTTGTAGACAACAGTCTTTTTATGTCACTCCGTAAGTACAGTTTAAAACCATTGTTTTTTGCATGGTATAACAAAAGAACCAACAAGTCTGTATCTTCGCCAACAGTGACGGTCATTATATTGGTAGATGACGTTACTGCAGATTAAACAATATCTAAATCTGCATCTCCATCAGCTTGTTTTACAGTGCACCCTATTTTTGTCAAGGCTTCTGATACGAGCATAATTAATTGCTGCTTATTTGTATAATTGGCCAAGAAATTTTCTTTCTCCCCGACAAACTTCATAGTAGGACTGAAGTGTACAGTCTTGCTAATTTTGCAAGTGCTGCGCCTTCTGTGAGTCATGTCCTTAATGGAAGGATTACTGCCGTAGCCATCGAAGACAACAATAGCTCTGCCATAATTATCAAATGTAAACTTTGCGTAGGAATTGGCTATGTTCTGGTATGTATCACCAGGCCTCCACATCACACGATGAAGAAGGGATCCTCCATCTAAAACGAACTGGACCTTAGTTTGAGTGTCTGGAACATTTGCTGTACACAAGGTACCACACTTTTTCTGTATTGCATGGGCTAACTGAGGCTTATCAGCTTTTCTTAATAAAGTTCGTGATATAAATAATGCTTACGGATAAGCGCAGAGCTCATAATTTAAGACATCTGCAAGATTCATGTTACTAACTGTAGCAACAGTCACCATTCTCTGAAACAACAATGCTGGATCTATGTCAAATTGTTTTTCTGCATTGTTTCTGCACCATCATATCGTTGTCCAATCAGAATATCACTATTTATTTCAGCGTTCGCAGTATTACATCCTCTTGAGATTCTCCTTTCAACAGTCACTTAATTTAAGAATTCTTCACGGACCACAAACATGTTTCCTCATTTCTATTAATATATACTCTTAATTTGCTTTAATTATTATTTTCATCATTAATAAAAATTAAAATGAAGGAACTTAAAGCATCAAAAAATTTTGATCGTTTAAATAATTTCGGGGTTCGAACCCCCTGAACCCTCCTTCCCCCGTTTACGGCCTTGGGTTTGCTGCAGGAAGTTGATTATGATTCACTTGCACCTTTTAAGAGAGGAATGGAAAGATATATGGATGGTATTGGTATCATTTAGACATGCAGTGTATCACGAATTCGCGACCAAACTTAATTGATGGATTCTTAATTATTTATTAAAGTTAAACTGCTAACTATATAGATAGATGGCTATAGTCTTATTAAACGACTTTAATAATGCACTTTATGGTAATTACTTTAGCTATTGTTTTTGCTTTTGTGGTAGTTGGCGTACATTTTCTATATTGTGTAAGATATTGCATGTCATAATTAAATTTGTTTGACTTGAATGTTAGTCCACTTGTAATATTTTTAACGGTCCTTTGGGCTATTAATGACGTTTCGCATGAGGCATTGGTGATTTTTACATGTTAGATTAATAGACGGGTTCGTTTAAAACCTAGCTAATAGTAATTGCATGTGTTATTATGGGTTTGGGTTAATTACTTGCATTGTTGGGATACATATCTTTGCGAACCATTTAAAGAAGGTGGCAGCTTAGTACTTACATAATTTTAACTGGGACAGTCTTGATAACATGGCAACATAAGCTTTTTAAAATGTCTCTATTTCTTATGCTAATTATGTTAACTATTATTGTATCTTATTTGGTAAGAAAAGCTTTGTAAATGTTAAATTTTCGTATTTTTATTATAATCGGATTGAAAAGTCTAAGTAATTAAACAATCTTCATACTTTGTACTTGAAAATATGTTGTCAAATGTTAGATATTAGTTCTATCTTACCCAAATTAGGCTTACAATATTGTAGGATGCAAAATATCCGAGACTTCTGCTATAGAGCGAAATAAAAAATTATATACATGGCCCAACATTCATTCCTCGGTAGTATAGTGGTCACGCGGGAGACCGGGGTTCGATTCCCCGCCGGGGAGGAAAAATTTTTTTATTGCCTTTCTTAAAAAAATTTAATTTGTTCACACATTAGTTTGTTTCATATTTTTTCATAATTGGGAAAAGGTTGTTGTTGTTGTTGTTGTTGTTGTTATTAATATTATTATTATTATTATTATTATTATTATTATTATTATTATTATTATTATTATTATTATTATTATTATTATTATTATTATTATTATTATTATTATTATTATTATTATTATTATTATTATTATTATTATTATTATTAAAAATAATATTTAAATTTGTTGGACGTGAAATAAGCCTTGACGCAACTTATTTCTTCCTTAATTAATTATTTAATTAAATAATAATAAAAATATAAATATATTATAAACAAAAATTGCCGTGACCAGGATTCGAACCTGGGTTATTGCGGCCACAACGCAATGTACTAACCACTATACGATCACGGCTACCGAACGATGGTAGAATTACACACATATTTTTAAAAATATCTAAATATTAGCTACATTTCAGTCTAATTTCAATAAAATTGACTATACGAAAATGCTATTAATGCTATTATTACAGCAAATATGAATAAGAAATACAGAAAAGAAAATTAACATCTGAAGTATGCACCCTCTAAGGTTAATATATTATACTCCTGAATTTCTAAAATTTAAACTTTTAGCTGCAGTGTATAATAATTTAATGTTTGTTATATGTAATTTAAATTTTTAGTAATATTATAGATTAAAAATACCTGTCAATTCTGAAATACGATGTCGTAGTCAATATTATATCGGGTTATGTCACATTATTTTACGTACAAAGCTCTTCAATAATAAAATTAAAACAAAACTTTCGGTTTCATGTAAATTATTTGTATTATTTTAAAAAATTAGGTAAATTAAAGATACAAATTGTCAAATTCTGCCAAAGAGGTGCAGTTCATTTATTGTTATTGCCTCCAATTTTCACTATAGGGTCAATCCATTTTTTCCGTACCGATGATGGCCGCTCGATAATTTTTGAAAACTTTTATATTTTGCATGGCGTTGTTCTCCTCCCTGGAAAGTTCAAAACCACCATTCGTTTTTGTAGATTTACTCTGGTTGTAACAGGGTGAGCCAAAATGTTTGACCAGGTGGAGCAAAATTTATCACTTAATAGAGGTAACATTTTAAGTCATATCTCCATATTGGTAATTCTTATACCAAATTTCATAAAGAGTGATTTGTTAGGGATACTTTAAAGTACATTTGGCCTTTTCTGTTTTTTTTTTGGAAAATAATATTTCACCATGAAAATGAATCCGAAAAATTGTGTTAAAAATCGAAGAAATTTCCATTTTCGTGGGTGTATTATTAAAAGAAGGAAATAATTTAACGCTATGAAATTTGGTGTGATGATACATACTGAAGTATGGTTTAACCTAAATCTTATTTGAAGTTTGGTGAATATTTTTAAAAAAATTTACAGGGTGTCCAAAAATCAATTTTTCGGAAAATTGGTAACTTTGAACCTTAATATCTCTGATGGGGTAAGTGCTAAAAATCTGAAAATTTCACACATTATACTACTACCATAGATGTTCCTTCACCTGCAATATTGACTTTGGTAATACAGCCCTTCATCGTGCCAAAAAAAATTTTTTAAGTTGTGTTATGATACCTATTATTATAGTTATTATAGTTCAAGACAATACATAGACAAATGAAATAGTGTGGCATCAAGGAGAAATGAAAACAATGTTAAAAAAATTTAATTTTAAGGTTAATATACATAAGAATGTACCATTATATCTACTGTAAATGACAAAATTAACTAAATAAAATTTATTCCGTGAGGCATGATATATATATATATATATATATATATATATATATATATATATAGTTAGCATATATATATATATATATATATATATATATATATATATATATATATATATATATGTACCGTAGTCGGTACATAGTATAAAATTTATAAAGGATATATGTAAGTGCTACAAAGATTTCTGGTACACAGATATAAGAAATCTTGTACAAAGCAAGTCCTGTATGCGAAATAACTGTTTCATTCCTTTTTTGTATTATCAAGGTCACCGAGGTGATTCTGTCACCAACGGCGTGCCATGGGGAGAGAGCCAGTTATGAAAAAGAGATCGGAGAGCCAACATCTTGACACTCTCTCGGTCCAAAAATTGATACTTTAATGGTAATCATATTTAAGGTATTTAAAAAGCAATTTATTTTTGAACAGTGAAATATCTTAATGTGTGTTCATGTAAAATAGTCATTAGACATAATTAATAAAGAAATAATTAAAGAAGCGTTTCGCTATTCCAAAACTATTTTATTATTTGCTATATCAAAGTGATTCTTAAATAGAGCCAATTAATCATTATAGAGATCAAGCTTTGTACAGAGTATATATATATATATATATAGAGATATAGAAAGAGCATATATATATATATATAGCATATATATATATATATATATATATATATATATATATATATATATATATATATATATATATATATATATATATTTCTCATAGGTATGATTATAACATAAAAAAAACCTTTAAATGCAAAATAATAAAATTGTGCAGTATATACCGGTTTATATATATATATAAACCGGTATATACTGCACAATTTTATTATTTTGCATTTAAAGGTTTTTTTTATGTTATAATCATACCTATGAAATATATATATATATATATATATATATATATATATATATATATATATATATATATATATATATATATATATATATATATATATATATATATATATATATATATATATATATATGTACAAAGCTTGATCTCTATAATGATTAATTGGCCCTATTTAAGAGATCACTTTGATATAGCTAACAATAAAATAGTTTTGGAATAGCGAAACGCTTCTTTAGTTATTTCTTTATTAATTATTTCAAATCATATTTCATAATAACACAAGTTAAGTATTTCACTACGTTCAAAAATAAATTGCTTTTTAAATACCTTAAATATGATTACCATTAAAGTATCAATTTTTGGACCGAGAGAGTGTCAAGATGTTGGCTCTCCGATCTCTTTTTCATAACTGGCTCTCTCCCCATGGCACGCCGTTGGTGACAGAATCACCTCGGTGACCTTGATAATACAAAAAAGGAATGAAACAGTTATTTCGCATACAGGACTTGCTTTGTACAAGATTTCTTATATCTGTGTACCAGAAATCTTTGTAGCACTTACATATATCCTTTATAAATTTTATACTATGTACCGACTACGATATATATATATATATATATATATATATATATATACCGTATATATATATATATATATATATATATATATATATATATATATATATATATATATATATATATATATATATATATATATATATAGATAAATTTTTCAAGTTATTTAGTTAATTTTGTCATTTACAGTAGATATAATGGTACATTCTTATGTATATTAACCTTAAAATTAAATTTTTTTAACATTGTTTTCATTTCTCCTTGATGCCACACTATTTCATTTGTCTATGTATTGTCTTGAACTATAATAATAGCTATCATAACACAACTTAAAAATTTTTTTTGGGATTTTTGAATGGCTGTATTTCTTAAAACAAGCAAATACCAAAGTCAATATTGCAGGTGAAGGAACATCTATGGTAGTAGTATAATGTGTGAAATTTTCAGATTTTTAGCACTTACCCCATCAGAGATATTAAGGTTCAAAGTTACCGATTTTCCGAAAAATTGATTTTTGGACACCCTGTAAATTTTTTTAAAAATATTCACCAAACTTCAAATAAGATTTAGGTTAAACCATACTTCAGTATGTATCATCACACCAAATTTCATAGCGTTAAATTATTTCCTTCTTTTAATAATACACCCACGAAAATGGAAATTTCTTCGATTTTTATCACAATTTTTCGGATTCATTTTCATGGTGAAATATTATTTTGCCAAAAAAAAACATAAAAGGCCAAATGTACCTTAAAGTATCCCTAACAAATCACTCTCTATGAACTTTGGTATAAGAATTACCAATATGGAGATATGACTTAAAATGTTACCTCTAATAAGTGATAAATTTTGCTCCACCTGGTCAAACATTTTGGCTCACCCTGTTACAACCAGAGTAAATCTACAAAAACGAATGGTGGTTCTGAACTCTCCAGGGATAACATTAACTCCATGCAAAATATAAAAGTTTTCAAAAATTATCGAGCGGCCAACTTCCATTATTTTGGTACGCAAAAAATGGATAGACCCATATATATATATATATATATATATATATATATATATATATATATATATATAAAAAATTATAATAATAATAATAATAATAATAATAATAATAATAATAATAATAATGTGATTTAGAATCTATTTAAAAGGATCATTCTAATGCATCTGCAATTCGTTATATTATTATTATTATTATTATTATTATTATTATTATTATTATTATTATTATTATTATTATTATTATTATATATATATATATATATATATATATATATATATATATATATATATTATATATATATATATATATATATATATATATATATATATATATAAAATAAGAAATAAGTAGGCAGTAAGAAGTCACATGGGCCTATCGAGACTGTCCCAGTAATACTAAATATATATTTATTAAACACATATTCCATGTAACATGCACAACCTACACCGCACCCTAAGGCTTGTCAATATCCTAAACGAATGCAAATAAACACGCCACTATTACCAAAGCAAAAACTATAACTAAGGTACATGGTAACCACTCTACAAGCTTTAATAGGTTTGTCACACCGGTAGTTACAACTTACAACAGGCAGTTTTACCTTAATTATAACTAAAAAGTAACCAATTTGACTTAGTCAAAATATACTAAATGAAGCCCAAATAGTCCATTACTTATATAAAAAAAAACTTTTCTTAAACGTTGCAAGTGAGTCACACTCAACAACCTCCTGTGGCAAACAATTCCAAAAATTAGCAACCCTATTACTGAATGAGTGTTTTCTTACATCAAGATTATATGTCTTCTTAATTTTCTTATTGTCCTCCCGTTCATGGTCTACTATAAAGATATTATTTGGTCTCAGTATTATCAATAGATGAAAATATTTTGTAGACTTGTGTCATGTCCCCTCTAAGAAATCGACTTTCTACAGAAAACATTCCTAACTCCTTTAGCCTCTCTTCGAAGCTCATACGGCATACCCTCAAGACCAAAATATATCCTTGTTGCTCTGCGTTGCACTCTCTCCAGCATATCTATGTCTTTTCTTAAATACGGGGCCCAAACTTGTGCACAAAACTCTAATACTGGCCTAACATACTGCAGCTACTATACAACTTACTTATAACTTCCTTACTCTTGTTAATGACATTGCGATTTATTATACCTATTATCTAATTAGCTTTATTCCTAGCTTCCAAACACTGATTAGCTACTTTCAGATTACTGCTTATAATCACACCTAAATCTTTTTTTTTTTGTCTAGACTCAAACCAATCCCTGTTCATATATATCGTAGTAAAATTTTTATTTGAGTAACCTAGGTGAAGAACCTTAACACTTTTTACAATTAAAGTTATTTAATAATAATAATAATAATAATAATAATAATAATAATAATAATTTAATATATGAAAATATTAATATAACATATAATTCGATTATTTTTAGTTCATTTAAGAAAAAAAAACACTAGTTAGTTAAGAAATAATATATATTGACTTTTAGTGATAAACCATGAAACACGAGAGTGTTGGAAAAATAAAATGTTCCTTCAACACAGTAAGCCTATATAAGTCTACAAAATATTTTATAAAATAAAAGCATCTGGCAGTAAATGTTATAAAAATAAAATTTGGAGCAGTCATAACTTTTCTCATCCCATTCTTCGAACCTTTTTATATGGTGTTCTTTCTTTACAGATCATTTCAAGCAAGTTTCGTGAAATTTCGGCCGGTGTCGCTAGAACTGATAATTAGGTCAATAGAGAAATGTTAAGAGTAAATTGGCCGCCTATTATTTCACGTTTAGCATCTTCAGAAGCAATGTTTTACTCCTTTAAATTAATAGATCATTATATCCTAATGATCTGAGTATATATATATATATATTATATATATATCAGAAAGATATATATATATATATATATATATATATATATATATATATATATATATATATATATATATATATATATATATATATATATATATATATATATATCAGGCGTATATATATTATGTAGGTAGGTATTTCCTACCCAATATTTTTGTCTTTTAATAAAATAATTAAATGGTAAAGTTAACTAAACTATTACAATTTTATTTGAAAGTGAAAAAAAGAAACTGATTTATAAAATAAATTTAAAGAAAAACAACTACATTAGCAATAGCAATTATAATAACTAAATTCATTTGGAAATTTGCCTTCCTACTCTGTTCTTAAGAGTAAAATTTTAAGCTATCGGCGTACAGAGATTTTTATATTTCATATAATAATATATATGGCCAGGCCAAACATTATTACCTTGTTGTACGAACGAAAAAATACGAGAATCCACGGGAACGAAACTTTTCGTTCAGGCGAAAACGTACGAAGAAATTTGAAAAAAAGAATTTTGAATACCTCTCTCTCTCTCTCTCTCTCTCTCTCTCTCTCTCTCTCTTCTTCTTCTTCTTCTTAGTTAGCAGATATAGCATATATATATATATATACAGACAGCAGCAGCACATAGTTATGCTATTTTTCTAACACTTATAGCATATATATATATATATATATATATATATATATATGTTATATATATATATATATATATATATATATATATATATATAGATCATCCTAACCCAAGTATAATCTTCATATGTACGCCACTGATATATATATATATATATATATATTATAGAAGATATATGAGTATATATATATATATATATATATATATATATATGTTAGTATATATAGTTATATATATATATATATATATATATATATATATATCCCCGTACCCCACCTCTCTGCCTTCCGATTGTCATTTGTAAGAGTATGATGATATTTTTAAATGTAACTTTCTTATAGATTATCATATATATATATATATATATATATATATATATATATATATATATAGTATATATATATATATATATAGTATGTTATATATATATATATATATATATATATATATATATATATATATATATAATAGTCAGCATCCTGAAAGACACATGCATGTAACTAAAATACTATAACAGCTAGCTACAGGAAAATAAATATAATTTTATAAATCAGGAGACAGTTTTACCCATGAAATAAAAATAAAAATAATAACGCATTTTAAAAATTTAAAATTTTAAAAATGTTGGAAAACTTGTATGATATTACCGTTTTTTGAGAATACGAAGGAGCTCGAGTACTGAGGGAGCGCGCAAAGGTCCCAAATGTTGAATTGTTTTCTTTTAACTAAAGGATACCCATTGCAAACAACAAGATGGACAGATCACTGTCACTGGGACGACGGGGTCCCCCTCTGTCCCTCCGCTGTCGGCTCGGGAACCCATAAAAGGAAATAAAAAGAAAATAACATTTTCCAGAGCAACTTAAACAAACACTATTTGGTAACTCTTGCTCTCGTATTACTGCAGGAATGAAAGGTTGATGAGGCGTACGCTGCCAGACCTAAGATTATACTAATATTTAAGGTGTTATTAATAAATATTAGAATAAAATAAAAAAAAAAATTTTAAGTTTCATCGATGAAATTATTTGCTGAAATTAAAATGTTATTTATTTTCCCGTAGCTGTTATAGTTTTAAAGTTACATGCATGTGGCTTTCGGGATGCTGGCCCAGGTATATAAGATATATATATATATAAAGATATATAGCATATATTTGTACATATATATATATATATATATTATATATATATATATATATATATATATATATATATGGACAAAGTTACTTAACGCCCACACGGAACGGGAGCTCGGATCAAAAAAAAATTTTCACAGGTAGCATCTATGATACATAAATAGATGTTCTAGGGTCGAAATGAATTTTTTTTTTTTTTAACCTGTTCTAGGGGCGAAATTATATATATTATTTTTAAAGGTATTACACGGCAATGGGGTTCGAGCCGATGGGGAACACAGGGGGGGACGTTTTCCATACCCCGTAGGGAGGGGCGGAGGAACCCCCGCGACACTCAAATACCAAAGAGCGGGGGTTCCGGAGACCCTCCCCGGAGGGGGGAAATAGTCCTACCCCGTAGTTCCCGGAAGGCCGAAGACCCCGACTCCTGCCATCGGTGCATACCCTGGTATTCTTTAATTAAAAGAAAAAGCAAAATTTAATAGAAAGTCTATTTATTTTAACGAGTAACGTATAAAAGGTCTTAAATAGGCTTTCTCCTCATATTACTATAATTATTAACAATAATTTTTTTTTTTTACATTTTCCTTACTAAAATTTTACCAGGATTCCAAAAATGTATTCCTTTTCGCTGTAGCTATTGTAGTTTTTGAGATATGATTTTTTTATTTATTTTTTCATTTCGACCCTAAAACGTCTATTTATGTATCATAGAGGCCACCCGTAGTAAATTTTTTGATCCGAGCCCCCGTTCCGTGTGGGCGTTAAGCAACTTTATATATATATATATATACATAGCGAAAGAGCTGTTGTTGTTGGTTGTTGTTGGTTGTTGTTATGTTGTTAAGATATATATATATATATATATATATATATATATATATATATATATTAATTTTACAAAGCCCAATTACAAATTTTGATATTTCATATATATATATATATATATAAATGTTGTTATTTTGTTATTATTTATTTTATTTATAAATATGTATACATTATTAAAATTCCCTATGAATATAAAGTTAAATATATATTATATTATATATATATATATATATATTATATATATATATATATATATATATTATATATATATATATTTCATATATATATATATATAGAAGAAGATATATATATTATTATTATATATATAAGTTATATATATATATATACATATAGCATATATATATATATATATATATATATATAGTATATATATATATATATATATATATAGCAGTATATATATATAATAGCGTCTGTTAGTGTTTAAACAGCATATCTTAAAATCACACGTTGCGTAAAACGGAATAATATTGCTGGAATCCTGGTCCAACGTATGCCCTAAGAAAAATGAAAAAAAAATAAAAAATAAATAAATAAAAAATTATATCTCAAAAACTGCAATAGCTACAGGGAGAATCCTGGTAAAATTACAAGAAATAAAAATAATAAAAAAGTTATTGTTAATAATTATAGTAATATGATTAGGCCTATTTAGAGACCTTTTTGGTTTTTCGTTAAAATAAATAGACTTTCTATTAAATTTGCTTTATACGGCACACTAGGGGCTCGAGCGACTGGGGAACAGGGGATCGTTTTCCATACCCTGGGAGGTGGGGCGGAGGAACCCCGCGACACCCAAATACCAAAGAGCGGGGGTTCCGGAGACCCTCCCCGGAGGGGGGGAATTAGTCCTACCCCGTAGTTCCCCGGAAGGCCGAGAGACCCCGACTCCTGCCATCGGTGCGGTATACCCTTGGGGTATTCTTTAAAAAACAAAATTTAATAGAAAGTCTATTTATTTTAACGAGAAACCAATAAAAGGTCTCTAAATAGGCCTTCTAATCATATTACTATAATAAAATAATTTTTTTTTTTAATTTTTTTTTACATTTTCTTATGTGAAATTTTACCCAGGGATTCCAAAAATGTATTCCATTTCCTCGCTGTTTCTATTGTAGTTTTTGAGATATAATTTTTTTTTTTTTTTTTTTTTTTTTTTTTTTTTTTTTTTTTTTCATTTTCAGGGCATACGTTGGACCAGGATTCCAGCAATGTATTCCGTTTTACTGTAGCATTAATAGTTTTTAAGATACATATGACGGCTATAACAGACGCTGACCTATATATATATATATATATATATATATATATATATATATATATATAATATATATAAATATATTTTTCTATATATATTTATATATATATATCTATATAACAAAGTATATATATATATATATATATGTATATACATGTATAGCAGCATTTTTATATATATTTCTATATATATATATATAGATATAAATATATATATATATATATATATATATATATATATATATATATATATATATATATATATATATATATAATGTTAGTTATATAAGAAAATTTAGTTTATATATATATATTTTATATATATATATATTTTTATATATATATATATATATATATATATATATATATATATATATATATATATATATATATATATATATATATATATATATATATATATATATATATATACGGTATATATCAAATTTTCCTGCCCTCGGTAGCCTACATTAAAATAACTTTCTGAGCCTATCAATCCTAAATTTAAATCACTCATTATTAAGCCATTTTAAAAAGGAACTTTCTAAAGACAAAGAGCGTGGCAGAAATTAATTTAGCAAGGAATACTAATGACCCAAAAAGTTTTTCAGCTGTCATAAATTTATAAGTAAGAATAGGACAATTGATCCAATTAAAATTGATGAAAATTTAGAAAATTCAGATAGGGAATTGGTTAACATTTCCAATGCTTATTTTGCATCAATGTTTAAAGAAGAAGGATTAGGTGGATAATAGTTCGAAGACTGATAGTTCAGATATGAATGTAATAAATATACTTACTGAATTTGAAATTGAGGTAAAGGAAATTAAATCTTTGGTGGACCATATTAACCCAAGTAAAGCTGCAGGTGTTGATGGTATATATGGTAAAATTCGGAAGGAGGGTAGTAGCAGTAATGAAAAGGCACTATACTTGATTTTTAAATGATCTTTAACATTTTGGTAACATACCAAAGGATTGAAAAATCGCTTATGTTGTGCCTATTTATAAGAAAGGTAGTAAAAAAGATTTAGGAAATTATAGGACAGTTAGCTTAACGTCTCTCTCTCTCTCTCTCTCTCTCTCTCTCTCTCTCTCTCTCTCTCTCTCTCTCTTCTCTCTCTCTCTCTCTCTCTCTCTCTCTCTCTCTCTCTCTCTCTCTCTCTCTTCTCTCTCTCTCTCTCTCTCTCTCTCTCTCTCTCTCTCTCTCTCTCTCTCTCTCTCTCTCTCTCAAAAACTCTCTCTCTCTCTCTTCTCTTCTCTCTCTCTCTCTCTCCTCTCTGATTGTAAAAGTTTTAAACAAGTTACTGAAAGGTTACATGGAGAAATATTTGGATGATAACAAGATATTGTATGACTCCCAGCATGGTTTTAGAAAGGGTAGATCAGGTCAGACAAACTTTTTATAATTTATGGAATACATTACTGACTGTATTGACCGAGAAGGTCCAGTTGATATATATTTAAACTTCAGCAAAGACTTTGATAAGGTTCCCCACATAAGGCTGATACAAAAGTTATCGCATTGTGGTATGGGTGTAGCTGTACATTTTTGTATTAAAAAGTGGTTATTGAATAGAATAGTGTGTACTACTAAAGGGCAATAAACCATCATGGGAAATAGTGAAGGGTGGTGTACCACAGGGTTCAATGATGGAGGCACTATTGTTTCTCATTAATATAATTGATTTAGACCAGGGACTTAAATGTAAGGTTTGTAAATTTGCAAATGATAACAAAATGGCTACCTCAGTAGGGAATAATCATGGAGGTATAAAGATTCAAAATGATCTTGATAAGTGGCAATTGAATTTTAATAGTAGAAAGTGCAATTCTTCACTTAGGTTATTCAAATAAAAAATTTAACTACGATATGGTTAAGGATTGGCTCGAGTCTGTGGCCAAGAAAAAGATTTGGGTGTGATTATAAGTAGTAATCTGAAAGTGGCTAATCGGTGTTTGGAAGGAAGGAATAAAGCTAATAAAATGCTAGGTATAATAAATCGCAATGTCGTTTACAAGAGCAAGGAAGTTATAAGAAAGCTTTATAATAGCTGTGTTAGGCCAGTAGTAGTGTATTGTGCACAAGTTTGGGCCACTTTTTTAAGAAAAGACATATATATGCTGGAGAGAGAGTGCAACGTATAGCAACAAGGATACTTTTAAGTATGGTAAGAGCTATGAGAAGCTGAAGGTACTAGAATGTTTTCTGTGGAAAGGCGATTTCTTAGAGGGGACATGAAACAAGTATTTATATTGATTGATAATACTGAGACCAATAAATTCTTTACAGTAAACAACGGGGACAAGATAAGAAAATTAAGAAGGTATGCCATCTTGATGTAAGAAAACATTTATTCAGTAATAGGGTTGTTAAGTTTTGGAATGGTTTACCGCAGGAGGTTGCTGAGTGTGACTCACTTGAAACATTTAAAAAAGGATTGGATAGGTATATATATGGCTGGTTTCGGTATCATAGAGTATATTTTGACAATGCCAAATTAGGTTTTTAGTTAATTATTAAGGCAAAACTGCATGTTGTAACTATGGCAAACTAATTAAAGCTTGTAGCTTGGTTAGCACGTACCTTAGCTATAGTTTTTGCTTTTGGTAGTAAAGTTGGTGTATAATATGCGTTATGCGATTGGGCCAATTTACTCTAGTTGACTGGGACGGTCTCGATAGGTCCATGTGGCTTCTTACTGTCTCTATAATTTCAATGTTTCAATGCTTCAGTGTAAATCAATCCTCGATTTTTCCTGCTGTAAATCATTTTAAGTAACTTTTTTCAACCCTATTTACTTGTTTGACTGGGATAGGCTCATGTGGCTTTTTACTGCCTCTATATTTCCTATGTTCTTAAATCTAAACTCTCTCTCTCTCTCTCTCTCTCTCTCTCTCTCTCCTCTCTCTCTCTTCTCTCTCTCTCTCTATCTCTATCTCTATTCTATCTCTATATATCTCTCTCTCTCTCTCTCTCTCTCTCTCTCTCTCTCTCTCTTCTCATAGATCATACCACTCAAAAAAAAATCAGTCAAGAATTTAATATGATAAATTTCAAAAAAAATTTACTTTCTTTAAGAAAAGGTCTGAAGTAGCTGAAGCCGAATTGTTCATTAAACATTTTACTTACTTGCTTTGAACATTAAAACATAAGAAAAACATAAGAAAATAAGAAAAGCCACACGGATCTTTCAAAAAATGTCACATCCCCAACTCTCAGTAGTGCGTGCAGAAAATTTAAGTTAAAAAGAAAATAATAAAAATAATTATATATATATATATATATATATATATATATATATATATATATATATATATATATATATATATATATATATATATATATATATATATATATATATATATATATATATATATATATATATATATATATATATACTCGTATATATATATATATATATATATATATATATATATATATATATATATATATATATATATATACATACATATATATATATATATATATATATATATATATATATATATATATATATAT
>JABUQX010028488.1:0-29297 GCA_015478945.1 Trachelipus rathkii | reverse complement strand
AGCCGACAAGGTCTGACCCTTTCCTGGGGAGTGGTTCTGTAAAAGTATACTAATAAGTATATATATATATATATAATATATATATATATATAATATAATACTATATATATAATATATATATATATATATATATATATATAGAATATATATATATATATATAAATATATATATATATTTGCAAAACTGGTTTTATAATATGTTTATTTTTGAGGAGGTAAAAAGAGGAGGTGGGAAATGGAGGGAGACCTCATGCATATGCGGATGATTTGCTGTGAATTGGAGTGAAAGTAAGAGAAGGAATGGAAAAGAATTACGAGATGTTTCGCGAAAAAACTTGGAGCAAAGGATTTACAAATGAACACTGAGGAAACAGAAGTTGATGGTACAGAGAAGGATTGAGGGTGGGGGAGATCATGGTAAAAAGGAGAAAGCTTGAAGAAGTTTAAAAAATTTAAATATCCTGGGTGGAATATATACAGAGAACGGAGGGTGTGATGCAGAGATCACGCATAGGATAATAGCTAGGAAGAGCGGCAAGGCTGTGTATCCTTTATGAAAGACCAATATATGGGTTGTAGAGGTGAAAGAAGTATACGAAGGAGGTTAGCCCTTATATTGCTATACGGACGCAGAGACATGGTTTATAACGAAAGGCATTGAAAGCTTAGGATACAAGCAACGGAGCTGAAGATCTTGAGAGCAATAATTGGAAAGACTAAGAAAGATAGAATAAGGAATTGAAAGAAAGTCAGACATGGGAAGTCGGTAGTACACCTATGTGAGGAGGATAGTATTGTTATCAAGGATCAGATGGGAGGGAATAAGTTGGCAGAGTGTGGATGCAGGAAACAGGCTTGGGTGATGAAAACATGGGAGGAATGCACGGATGAAGATAGACTCAGAGGTAGGTCAAGGAAGAGATAAAGGAGTCGTGTGCAAGAATTCAGCTTGATGAGATGTCGGGCTGCTTTCGGTGGCGAGGAAATAACAAGAGAAGACTGTGGGAAGGACAAGCGAGTGGAGACGCATGCTGAGTCCAACTGACAGGTCGTAGTTTTCATACAAGACCAGGACCTTTTCTGGGGGAGGACTAGTAAGTAAGTACAGAAGTAAGTTATTAATAATACTAAATAATAGACCGACCGTCTTTGGAAGAATTCACGCTGCCAGTTTGGTTTCTCTTTTTATTATTCACAATAAATGTTCCAATATGATTGCGAGTGTGTTGGGGTGGCGGAGGGAAGGGACATTGAAGGAATAATTCTGAGGTAAGAATTGGAAAATGACTGGAAACCGCTCGTAAAGATTTTGTTAAAGATTTATAAATGGTTGTGAAATCGGAGTCCTGAATCACGGAAATTGGTAAAAATTTTAAAGGGTATCAAATTCTGGTTTAAAAGTTACATGACCCAAAATATAATAACCGTTGTTTTAATCTCGTGATTGCCGAATAATTGATATAGGAACCAATGTAAAGTCCAGAATCTGCTTATCTTATATAAACGATTGCTGAGCTCAGACTTATGATATTCAGGGACTGCATCAAGTTTTTTTTTGAGTTGTTGTTACTGTGTTGTTCTATTTCGAAAATACTGTCTATAAACTTGGGTATGGACTATTGAATAAGGATAAGATAATGGGATACTATTCGCTTACTGTCCATTATTATTTATTATTAATTATTATTATTATTATTATATTATTATACTATTCTTATTATTATTATTATTATTATTATTATTATTATTATTATTATTATTATTATTATTATTATTATTATTATTATTATTATTATTATTGATTATTATTATTATTATTCATTATTATTATCCCCCCCTTTAACGTTAACCCCACCTTGTCGGTGTGTGGGGCTCAAGATACCTTTCCGAATGGTATCTGCGAAGTGTTGTACGTTTTTTGTTTTTCGTTGATTTTTTCCCCTTTTTGTGGTTCCCCTCCTTTCCATTTATGTTCTTTGTTTCTTGTGTTTGTTTGTTATGTTTTTTTCTTATTTTATTCCTTGTGTTTTTTATTATTTTTCTTCTTTTATTATTTTATTGTTTTTATTTTTTCTTTTTTTAGCTTACTTTAATTTTTATTATATATTCCCGTTCCCCTTACCTTCCTTCCTCAGTTTCGTCCCTTCTCCTCGTACTTTCTGTACGTACTACCCACCGTATCCTGATCTCTCTTCTGGGAGTCTCCCTATTCCCCTGCTTCCTGGTGGCCGGGCTGTTGTCTCTGTGTGTGTCATGGGCCCCATCTTGCCCTCCTTCCACGTGGTGAGGGTACAAGGTTAAAAACCGGTTTTGTTGCCTTTC
The DNA here is from genome assembly GCA_015478945.1 of Trachelipus rathkii. Lineage (NCBI taxonomy): Eukaryota > Metazoa > Arthropoda > Malacostraca > Isopoda > Trachelipodidae > Trachelipus > Trachelipus rathkii. The sequence goes on along the minus strand of JABUQX010028488.1, from coordinate 26,975 downwards.
TCCGGCCGCCTATTGTTAGGGGTCACCGAACCTTGCCCCTAAAACCTGTGAGGAGGCTGTCCTGCACTTGGGCGCATAATCTTGGGCTTCGCGTATCCGTGTGGTGCACGGCTTTTATTTTCCATCTTTGGGACTGGATGCGGAGTTCCGGGGGGCTTTCCCGAGGCCACACCCATGGCCCACCATACTACGGGGTGGAGTTTCTAGGGAGTGTATGTAGCTTCTGGTGCCTTGTGGTGGCGCGGTTGCTGCCGGTTAGTGCCGGATTTATGTTTCTATTCATTCATTGGTATTTGAATCTTGTGTTTATTTATTGCCCGGTTTGTGATGTTTTGCAAGGAGTATTTTTTCATGGATAGAAAAATCTAAAAAGAGTTACCGTTTTCCAGAAAGGCGGCAATCACCATCTGGCGGGTCCCAACCCGTCTCCTCCCTGGCCATTCCCAGGCCGGCGACCAGCAGGGGCTTTGACGCCCTTGTTGATGAAATGGTTGGTACTCCACCACCCACCCCTATCGCCCTCGATTCCGGTCCCGTTTCAGGGACTGCCCCGTCTCGACCAGGTGAGGCTGTTGTGGCCTCTCAGAATACCCTTGTCTCTCCGTCTTTACGTTTGCCATTCCAGGAGCCCCTGCGTCAACGGGGTTCCGTTCCTAAACGCCAGTATAAACCAACGCCGACGATCACTTTCTCCGACTCCCTCCAGAGGTCCCGGTCTTGCTTCATACCCGCTTTATTTTTATTTACATTCAACGTCATCTCGTCCACTGACTTCTGTGAGCCAGCTCATCCTTAGTGATGCTTTGGAAGCTGCTCTTCAAACTACTGAGCCACAGGCCACGCCAATGAGGAACGGTTCCCTCTTGGTTCGTGCTGCCTCTCGTACCCAGAGCAACGTACTTGCTTCCCTATCCCATCTGGGGAAGATTCCCGTTCATTTCTAAACCTGACGATGTTCGAAACACGTCGAAGGGTACCATATATGCGCCGGAGTTCTGTTCCGATGCTTCGATTGACATCCTAACTCATTTACAGGCTCACCACGTGCCTATCACCGACGTTTATCGGTTCCGCTCCACGTAGGATGAACCCCTTCAAAAGACGAACCCTCGTTCTGTTACTTACCTTCTCTGTGCCTTTCCCTCCATCCAAGGTAAACTTGGGTTTTACCATGCACACGGTTCGGACTTGTGTGCTTCCCGAGAAGATGTTTCAAGTGCCATAAAATCTTGTCACCACCCCCAGAAATTTGCGTCTACCCCAGACCATCTGTCAGGACATGTGCAGTTCCTCTCACCCGAAACTGCTGACAGAGATCCTCCATGTTTCCTAACTGAGAAGGGGCACACCCGGCCTTCCTCTGTCCAATTGCCCCTTTTTCGCCTTGGAGAAGGAAATCCTGGAGCAGTGCGCCATTCATAAATATGACCGTCGTGAGGCTACCCGCCGGGCGAGGGAGAAGCTGGCTCATCTTCCTCTATCTTATGCTGCGGCAGCGTCCACTCCATCTGCGGTTGCCTCTTCCGTTGCTCATCGCCCCGTGCGTTGTCTCCGGTGCTTGTTCCGCTGTCACGTTCGACCGTTCGGCCTTCCGTGCCGGTTCCCGGATCACCTGTTTCGGTGGTTTCTGTTGCTCTGGACAATTGTCCTCCCAACTCTCCCGAAATGGTCCGCCGGACCACTCGTCGTTCTTCGCCGACACACACGACCTCTCCATGCTCCTTCTGCCTTGATAGAGGTCCATGCAGCTCCAAGGGATATCTGGATTTTGCGATAAAGTTCCGATTCTGAGAGTACGATGGCAGTCCGTCCATGTGCCTAGTCGAGCCTACCTGTACCGTCTCCCGGAAACGCCCTGCTTCTGTTTCGCCGGGGAAACACCAAGTCCCTTTTAAAGGTGGAGAGTCCGTCCAAGGGCGGATCTTCCCGGGACAGACATCCGTACTCGCTTGCTTATCGGGCCGCGGACTTTTTGAAGCAGAAGGATCCCGTTTGTACTGGGGGACCTGTCTCTGTACTGCCTAAAAAACGGGCTCGCCGCGCTTGACAAACCGCGTGGCCGACTCGGCCCAGTGGTCCGCCCTCTGCCCGTTCTGATAATTTACTACTTACTCCGCCTAAGCCCCCTTCGCTTCTGCACTATTCAAGCGATTCTGAAACTTTTTCGGATGCCACGATGGACTCTTCGGACTACTCTTCTTCCGTGGGGGTGTCACGTGTTGACAACTTCTTGAGCCGTAACCTTTTGCAACCCTTCAAGTACAGGGAGCCCCTTGATTTTCCGAATCGTGGAACCAGCGACAGAGGTGGCACGATCCTGCTTCACGAGTCTGTCCCATTTACTCCCATTCCACTCTCTACTCCGCTGCATGCCGTAGCGGCTCGTATTCATCTTGACGCGCCGCTTACGCTGTGCTCGTTGTACCTGGCGCCCAGCTGTAAATATACCAAGAAGGACCTCGTCGATTTTTTTACGTGTCTCCCACCGCCATGTTGGTCCTCGGTGACTTTAACCTCCGCCATCCTTTGTGGGGAGACTCTGTTACGTCCCCCAATGCCGATTGGTTGTTGAGTATTTTGCAGGATTTTTCTTTGGGATGTCTCAACACGGGCCTTTCCCACCCTGTTGAACGTTTTATACAGGCACTTCTTCCTGTGTGAATCCGTCGTGTTCAAGTCTTCGCTTTAGGTCGTTTTGGGTGGGAAACGGTCTCTTTCCTCCTGTGGTAGTGAACCACTACCCTATCCGGATACCATCCATCGGCCCCAGTCGCAGCTTCCCACCTTATTCTGGCTGTGCGCTATGGCAGGGGCGATGTCTCCTTTCACACAGGCCACTTACTTTATCCATCTTCCTGCAACTTAACTGTTCCCGTCGCCGCGGATGCCTTCACTTACTTTCAGGAAGTTATCCTTCAGGCGGCAGACGGAGCATATACCCCGTTCATCTGGGACCCGGAAAATCAACAACCCCCTGTGGAACCAGGAGTTGCTTCGCGGCTATCGGGAAAAGGCGTAAGTTGATATAAGCTGTATAACCGACTCCCACACCTTCCAACTTGATTCTGTTTAAGGCTTGGCGGCCCGCTCCCGGCGTATTAATCGCCGTACGTGGAAACATATTTCGCCACATACGCTTCTCCACCGTTATTCTTCTAACGCCTGTATCACTCAGTCCATTAAAAAGGTACCGAAAAATTTCACGAAAAACACCATGCTGATCCGCCTATTATCCTCGTTTACGGCCCGCAGTTTCTGATGTTATCTTCTGCTCCCGGGGGTTGTGCGGAACGAGTTGGGTATACACTTCGCGTCCTGACCCAGCGGCTCCCGTTATCCTGAACCTTTGCGTTTTGGTTTATTGCGGGTTGAGTTTCCTGATTTTTCTGCTCCGCCCTGGAACAGACCTTCCATAACCGGCTTTCACAGCGTTCGATTTCCAAGACGCCCTCAAGCTTTGCGGGGATGGAGCGCCCTGGCCCTGATGGCATCTCCTTTCAGATGCTTCGCCATGCTCATCCATCTGCCACTGCCTTCCTTCTAGTCTTTACACTACCATATGGGTGGAAGCCACCTTCCCTCCCGAATTGTATACAGCATGCATATATTGTTCCCATTCCCAAACTTGGGAAGTGCACCGACTTCTTCTTCGATAACATCGCCCTATTTCATTGCACCTGCATCTACATGTAAGAGCTCATGGAGAGATTGGTGGCCTTCCCGTCTTGTTCCCACCGTATGGAGCAACTCATGCAATTTTCCGACTCCAATTTGGTTTCGTCCCATCGCGACCCAGGATCCATCTCACTTGGTTGTACCACGGACATCGTGCGTCATTTGCTTCCAACAAAATGACCCTGGCCGTCTTCTTTGACCTTGAAAAGGCGTAAGGTAGCACGTGGAGGTTGGGGGGTTTTGCGAACTTTACTCCTTGGGCCTCAGGGGACAACTTCCCCTATTCCTTCAGTTGTTGATGTGTCGGATCGTTCGTTTCAGGTCCGTTGTGGTGCCACGCTCGTCGAGACGTTTATCGTCTGGACGAAGGAGGGTCCGCAGGGCAGTTACTGAGCATGTTGCTTTTTCAGCTATTTGTTTCAATGGTTACGATTCATCCCGACTGTCAAGTGCGCTCGCTCATCTATTTGACGATCTTGCCCTGTACATTTCTGGAGCAAAACTTCCTTACATGGTTAGTCAAACTTCAACTAATCATCGACAGGGTGTATTCTTGATGCTCTGCCGTGGAATTGAACATTCTCCACTCGAAAACTACAGCCCTGCTTTTCCGGAAAAATTCCTGTCGTAGGGGTCGCTACAATTGCATCCAATGTTACTTCTATATCTCCCTATCCATGTTGGAAAAGCCGAGGGTGCGTTCTGGTCTGTTGCTCGATGAGCGCCCTCACGTACCTTCCTCATATTACTCTCTCAAAGCTAATTGGCCGCCGTTCCATTGGATATCTTCATTACGGGCACCTCACCTCTTAGACTGGGGTGCGGACAGAAATAAACCATGCTTTACCTTTACATCATGCTGTGTGCGGGGCTTAAACTGGACTCATGGTTTGTGGCCAAATGGGCAGAGCCTTCCCAGTCCTTACCTCCGCTTTCTTGATCCCATTCAGACTGAAGCGTCTGAGAAATTCCGTTCCTCTCCGAGCGAAAAAGCCTGGAGGTGGGAGCCGGGTGATGCCCCTACCCTTCGAGGGAAGAGCTCATGTGCTTGCTGTTCATCCGTCTTCAGTTTCCACCTCGTCCGGCCTGACAAACTATCTTAAGAGCGTGTCCGTCACAACCCTTCTTATTGGCCTTTTGCTGGGGTTGTTACTTCTATCTTCGCTTTCCTCGACCTTCCTCAGCGAGCAGTCATGCAATTTGATTTTACCTCTACCCGTTCACAGTGGGTCTCTCCGCCTCCTGCTCCTGCATGCGGAATCAGTCTTTCGAATAATCGGAGGCCACACCCGAGTGCTGTTGACGGAATTCCTATTGTATCTTCACGGCGGAGGTTCGCATTAGCGACTCTATAGCGGTTTACACCGATGGTTTCAAAGACGGAGGAAGGGGTGGGAGCTTCAGCTGTGTTCCCGGACATCATTGTATCCCATACCCTTCCACCCTTACTTTGCTCTGTTTTTCAGCTTGAACTAATATCAATGCCATGCGGTTTGAACAGATCAGTTACTTCGCCGTGGGGTAATTATTACCATACTTTCGATTCTCGGAGCGCTCTCCAGTCGTTGCTTGACCGGTCAACCCGTAACCCGTTGGTCTGTGCCATTCAAAACAGTCTTCTTGTCTCTGTTACCAGCGCAGCCGCTACAACATTGAGCTCGTTGTTCCCTCCCATGGGGTGTTCGTGGCAACGAAACGGGCCGATGGGGAGGCGAAGCGGAGCGGCTGCACACAGGTGTCGAGTGCCCGTTACCTTCCTCCTGCTGTGCGTCTGGCGCCATTTCCCTCTACTAATTTCTCATCTCTTGCGTTCGGCTTCCTCTATGGCCTGGCAGTCATGCTGGCGGGGATGCTCGTTAGGCCGCCAAACTCTCGGAATGTCAAACCCGTCCTTGGCCGGTGGTCTTCATCCTTGTAGAAGAGTCGCCTCCTGGAGGTGTCCTGGTCGATTGCACGTCTTGGTCATACAAATCTCACCCATGGGTTTCTTATATGTCGCGGGGGTTCCCCCGACCTGCCCATTTTCTCCTCCAGTTCTCCTCTCACAGCCGTTCATCTCTTTGGGTTTTGCATTGCCATCTCGACCCTTAGAAGCAAGTTCTTTCCTGACATGCTAACTATACCTCTTCAACATCGCCTTCAGCACATCTTATCCGAATCATCTCATTTTCGTAGTGATCGTATTTTTGCCTTCCTTTTGGAACTGAACATCTTTTATAAGATCTAACCATCTCAGCCTTGTTCCTCTTTCGTTTCGTTAGGGATTTCCCCTGTCGTTAGTTTGCTAACCACGGTCTAGCCGCATTCTTGTGTGCTGTGAAGGTCCCTGTATCCACTCAAAAAAAATATTCATTTATTATTATTATTAATATTATATTATATATTATTAATATATTATTAATTATTATTATTATATTATTATTAATTATTATTATATTATTATTATTATTATTTATTTCAGGATGTTAAATTAGATTAGCTCACGATTCTACGAACGTAGCTTGAACTACAGGTGCCCCAAGAAGATTTCAATCATCTTGACTTTTTACATGCAGTTACAGCAAAAGAAGTCTTATACAACCGGTTGGTCCAGTTTCTCCTCGAGCATTAACCACCGTTGATATACTAGTGTATGTGTATACGAGTGTGGAGGATATTCTCGTGTATGGGTATACTAGTGTTATTTTAAAACTGCCAAATTATTATAGCCAAATTAATTAAAATAAGGATAGTATTTTCAATGCAATTAATATAGAGTAGTATATATTAAGTTTATTTCTCAAATTAATATATATATATATATATTAATATATATAATAATTATTATAATATATATATAAATATATATATATATATATATATATATATATATCATATATGAACTTTGACCACCACTAACCATTCTGGCAAGTTTTTCTTCCCCTTTGAGTTTCTTATGAGAGCGAAGGAAGATTCCGTGTATTAAATGGCATTCTGTGACTTGTAAATGTTGAATAAGAAAGTGATATATTTGGCATTCCTTCCCATGAAATATAGGACATTGTTTTACATGGCACCTGTTAATTTGCAGAACCTTTCTCTAGTCCTAAGTGCCGATTCCTTCTCTAGCTTCGAGATCTCAGATTTGATTCTGGGTCTCTTTATTATTATTATATATATATATATATATATATATATATATATATATATATATATATATATATATATATATATATATATATATATATATATATATATATATATATAATATATATATATATATAAAATAATATAATATATAATATACTATTATATATATATATATAAATAATATAAATATAATATATATATATATATATATATATTATAATAATTATATATATATATATATATATATATATATATATATATATATATATTATAATATGTATAAATATATATATATATATATATAACAGTATATATACTATATATATAATATTATATATATATATATATATATATATATATATATATATACAATATCGTTATAACATATCCCATATAATATATATATATATATATAATTGGCTCTATCATTCAAATTAGATGACAAAGTATATTTATCATCAGTTCTTTATCTTCCCAATTCCCAATCTACTTCTTAGTCAATATTTTTTTTTCAATACATGGATTGGAAATGTTCCTGATTCCTTGCCTAGCTTTCTCTCCCAAGTATTCTCATTTTTAAATAATTTTTCCAAATATTACCGCAATATACTTTAATTTCAAGTTACTCAATCCTTCTATATTTAGTAAAGAAAAAGAAGAGTTTAACTGGTTTATTCATTTTGTCTAAAACTTGTTTCCACATCTCTTTCATCAGTGAAAATTTATTAACAGTTCTTACAAAAACTTACTACAAGAACTATATTATTTCCATCATAATCCTACATATATTTATACACTTGTCATTTAATTTTTGTCATGAGAATTTTAATTAGGACACTACAACTTATTCTTGAACTAGAGGTATCAAGGTAGTTATATGTTATGTATAATTGAACATCTACTAAGAATATTATATTTTTTTTTGATTTTATTTTTTTCATTTTGTCTGTGTTTTTGTTTTTTATTATATCATGTTTCTTATATTATATACTACAGCCCTCCCATGCCAGTTTACACGAGCGCACTTTTATTTTAATAATATATATATATTCTATCATTCTTTTTATTTGTAAACATGATGTAGTAATTAGAATATATTTAGAAATTTTATGTATTATGTATGTATTATGCTTATGTGTATGTATGTATGTAGTTATGTATGTAGTATTATTATGGTATGTATGTATGTTTTTTGTTGTTATTTTTTATTTAATGTAGTCTTAGTAGTAATAAGTACTCCCTGAAGAAAAGCTCTACTGTATGTATGTTAATGTAATGTATGTATGTATGTATGTATGATTTGTACTGTATGTATGTATGTATGGTATGTATGTATGTATGTATGTATTATGTATGTATGTAGTATTATGTATGTATGTAGTATATATGTATATATGTATATGGATATATGTATATATGTATATGTATATATTTATATATGTATTATTGTTTTGTATATATGTATATTATTGTTATATGTATAATGTTTATATGTATATAATGTATATATGTATATCTTATATAGTTATATATGTATGGATTATATGATTAATTATATATGTATATATGTTTATGTATATATGTATATGTATATATGTAATATATGTATATATGTATATGTTATATGTATATATGTAATAATATGTATATATTGTATTATTATTATAATGTTAGTATGTATTACTATATGTATATGTATATATGTATATTGTATTATATGTATATGATATATGATATATGTATATATTTATATATGTATATATGTATATATTATATATGTATATATGTATTATATATTATATGTATATTCCATATATATTTATTATTATATATTATATTATATAATATATATATATTATTATTATATATATATGATTATAATATATTATATATATTTATATATATATATATATTATCATATTATATTTATATATATTATATATTTATATATAGTATATATATATATTTACAGTTCGCTGGCTCCCAACAGATGTAGCTCTTCTGTTTCTAAAAGGAATTACTTACCATCATCAAATTTTAACAACATGTGTTTGTAGATATTGCGTATATCGTTAGATTATCGGGAGTATATATATATATATATTTACTATATTATATAATAATATATATATTATATTACTATTTATTTATAATATATAATTATTATAATATATTAATATATATATATTATATATACATGAATCTTTAAAGCGCTTCCGGACAAACAACAATAAAATACTTTAACATTAAATTTATACAAAATATTTTATACTGAAAGGCGAAAATTAGTGTATATATAATATTTTATATTATTAATTTATATATAATTTTATATATTTTATATATTTATATCTATATTCTATTTATTATATATATATTATATATATATGGTTCATTTGATTTGAGCACCGTGTTTTCTGACTTCATAAATTTAGATTAGAATATTTACTTTTGTTAATTTTTCAGGTTTATCCCTTGGTAGAAATCTTAATTTATTAGTGAAGCTTTTAATTTTAATTAACTTTCCTTTATTAATTATGTTATATATACATATATAATAATAATATATATATTATATATATTTATTATATTATTATATATATATATATATATATATATATATTATATATTATATATATATTATATCGGAGGTGGCACCCCGCTCATTTAGGGTAGTCCGCAACGCACTCGCACTCGGAACAGGTAGTCCGCTACGTCTCCGCACTATTGACCATTTCAAATCGCATCGTTAAGTCGAACGTCGCTCGTCTTACGTAATAATGTGCGAGATTCGCAAGTTTATATTAATACTAAATTTATAATCCTTTACAAATAACTTTATGTTAATATTATATTGAAAATTGAATGATATTTACAAAAACCAATATTTTCCTCTTCTTCCTCAATGTCTTCTTCAAATTCAAGAGATCCATATTACTTTCAAAAAGATTAGGTGCTCAAATTTAAAAGCAGTTAGGAGACTTTTTGCATCAAAATATTCCCCACCATATTAAAATTTCGCTTCTACAGCAGCAGAAACTAGGAGAGGTGTATTATATTTATGAACAAGTTCAAAAATTCTGCCTATGCCTGAAAGGGAAAATGTCCTTGGTGAGAGGAGTTCTGGTGTTAGTTCGCTTCCAGCAGTCTTGCTAATTTAAGTTCACTTATCTTCTGCTCCCTTTGAATATTTTGAACCTATCACCAATAAGGTTATTTCGTACAAGACTTAGTAGAATCATGAAAGCTTGACGCGCAGAGGTCATGCTATCTACGTATCAGTCGGTTATAATATTATATATTATATTCTATTATAATATAATACTATTATATATATATATATATTATATATATATATAATTATAATATCTATATATATATATATATATATATATTGATATTATTATTATTTATATAATATATATATAATATATTATAATATATATATATTTATTAAAAGCAGTTAATTAGACCTTTTGCCCTCAAATTCCAAATACTAAATATTCGTCTACAGCAGCGAATAGGGAGGTGATTATATTTTATGAACAATTCACCCAATTCTGCTATGCTGAAAGGGAAAGAGTTTTGCTGAGAGGAGTGCTGTGTTGTTAGCTGTCCGCACTCACACTGGCACAGGGCATAAATGGTATGCCTAAAGCAACATGTCGGTTTAAAAACTTTAATACAAAATCAGTAGTAGAATAGGCGAATGCGTTCCGAAATTTGTTGCACGAAAGTGAGTTACTGCAAATCTCAGTTGAAATGAGATTTCCAGTGATATTAATATGTATAGCCTGATTTTCATTATCAAATTAATATATATAATTAATTTCATAATAATAATCATAATAATATAATATAATAATAATAGATAATAATATAATTAATCATAATTAATAATCAATAATATAAATAATAATAATAAAATATTATGATAATATATATATTATATATTTATATATATATATATATATATATAATATTATATATTATATATATATATATAATATTATTATATATATATATTATATTATATTTTAATATATATATATTATATTATATTATTTTATATATTATATTTATATATAATAATATTATAATATAATATATACTTATATATTATTATATATATTATATATTAATATATATTATAATATTATTTATTATATATTTATATATAATATTATATTATTATATATATATATATATATATTATAAAATATATATATTTTATATATATTATATCTATATATAAGATATTAGTATATATATATTTATATATTATATATATTATATATATATATATATATATATTATATATTATTATAATATAATATTATATAATTATTATATATATTATATAATATTTATATTATTTATATTATATTATTATATATATTATATTTATTACTATAATATATTTATATTAATATATTAGTGGGCCGTAACGAGGATTTCATTTTAGTGGGGGCAAATCTGAAGTGAGATATTAGTTATCATATATCATATATATATATATATATAATATATAATTATATATAATATGTACTATATATATATATATTAATATTATCTATATATATATATATTATATTGTATATATATAATTTTATATTATATTATATATATAATTATATATTATTATTATTATATACTATATTAATATATATATTTTAATATGGTCGTTCAAAATGGCTGTAATATTTCTTGTTATTTTCTCCATTGTTTTTTATTTGTGTTCGCTGCAGTAAATTCACGGGTACGCTTTCGAGATGATTGTAAAAGGCTTTGCAGCCGCCAAATGTTTCGACATAGTCAACAGTTTCTAGCGTGATATGTCAGAAGAAATCAGCTGATTAAAGCACAAAGCAGTTGAATTTAAGCAATATGAAACGAATAACATTAAATTAGAAAAACAAATATAATACGTTGTAATTAGTAATTACACTTCTTATTATCTAATCCGATTGATGACATTTTTTTCGTTTTTCTACTATCCTAACCTTTAAAAAACGTCGTATGGCAAATATAGTATATTTTTATTTCCGCCAATTTGGGGCAAGTTCCCCGCCTGACCCCTGCTACGCCTATGTATATATATATATTAATATACTATATTTATATATTTATATATTATTATATATATATATAGATATATTATATATATATTATCTATCTATATATAATATATATATATATTATTTAAGGGATGTTGTTCGTGATAGTGTCATTGCACGCTGAATATTTCATTAGACAAAATTGTTTAAGGTTTTCTTTCTCCAGAGTGCTACGCTCCAGCCTGGACGATGAGTGTATTATATTCTATATTATGGATTTAGTATTCCCAAAACTTAGAATTTCGAGTTAATTAATTTTACTCTTTTTACTTCTTAATATAATTGAAATATATATTTATAAAATATCAGTTTTGTTTAATTCTAAAAATACATGATTGTACATAACTTGTACAACATTGTTAATACTCGAGGACTTTGCGAAGAACTGGAGTAAAGATGTCCAGAATTTCCCATTTATTCGAAAGAAACCTTGCCAAATATGGTAATTGAACAACCCCTCTTGGAAATGAAAAGGGTAGTTCAATAAAGTAATAAAGTATAATATATATTATGAAAATATATGTTTACTAATTGAAGTAAGTGTGATCTGTAGTATCCCCCTTTACTTTCATTTTAAGGGTTTCAGTCATGATTTCCAGTTCCTGAATGAATCTCATGCTGGGTGTTCAGAATTTCAATCGTGATTCAATTTTAATCTTTGGGAAGATTTTAGTTTGATTTCAAATTCGATTTATCTTTCTTATTCCTGTTGGGAACTTCAGGCTCCTATTGTTTTCCCAAACCTTCAGTTAAGTTTGTATATTTTTTCTGATTCGAGGTTTTTAACTTCAATTATGTGGTTTATTGTTTGTCGATTCGCTTTGGATTCGCTTTGGTTTCGACTTCTTTAATGTGAAATGAAATTACGAAACATAATCTTAAACGTCTTAACTACGAACTCCATGTATTTACCAAATTAATATATTTATATTATCATTATATACTTTTTATTAGTTTGTTGGAGCTCGAGAGGTGTTATCTTTATATGTCCAACCTCCCACTGATATAATATTTAGAACGAATTCAGTAAACATAAACTTTTTCTATTGTGTCCTATATCCTTAGATTTTGATTCTATATTGAACTGTTATTATATTTTTATTCTTACTACGAAATATCTGATAGTATCCACGAAAATAATTAAAAATATTAAACTATATTTGGTAAACCTATAGTTAGTAAATATTCATTTGGAGAAACAGACCTGTAGTTATATTCACAATTGGAATTTAAATTAGAAACTCAAATCCTCCGTGATTAGTCAACAAGTAAGCAGCACGGAGGTCGGAGACAAGTCCTCCGTTCGGAATAGCCTAACTGCTCCGTTAACCTTGATGTGTCAGTTTGTTGGCCTATGCTTACTAGACATTCAAACCACATCTGAAGATACTATATACTTCTTATTATATCTTTTGACCTCCGAATTATTCAATCTTCATCGACTTTTGACTCTAGAGAATAAGTGGGAGAGTCACTTCCAGTCCGGGAGAGTGTTCGTACAGCGTTGCTTTTCCGCAACATAATAAATTAAGTGCGCACGAACGGGACTTCTGTTTGGTTCCTGGCTTGCGTGCACTAGGATTGTGGAATCTGGCTACATAATCAATTTTTTGAACAATTTCATCGTTCCTCAGTTATCTAAAGAAATTTCTTTTTGTACTTAACTTGGACAGATTCAAGAGTTGTTAGGAGATAACCTCAATACTTTAAATTCATATTATTTACTATAAACAAATTGTAACATGTCTGAAAGAACAAGACAAGCTTGGAAAAGCCAGCTTCTGATAGTCAGAGATTGCTTTGATCCTCTCTTGCATGCTGTTCTCTGTCCACGTGTTGACTGACAGCGTCTGCGTGATATCAAATAATCATCAATTAGAATGATGTAAGGAATGACTTAGGAGTGGAATGATGAAATAAAATGGGCTAAGAAGTCACCTCTGACACACCTTGGTTACCACTTACGTAAAAATTGGTTTCACTATGACAATCTTTTAATCCCCCCCCAGGTCGAAATGGATGCTTGCTTATTAACTTAACAGCAATGGTCCAAGACACAATAATGTTGAAATCGTCAGGTAACACAGACGTTCGCGTCAAGAGGTCAGTATACCCTGATTATGCACCTAATTGCAAATACTTAATAAACATTCTTATATGATCTGGGTATAACCTTCTTAGTCTCCATTTTCAACCCACGATCATAATCTATTATATTAAGAGCATAAGTCTTGTAGAAAGAAATGATTTTCTTCCTAAATTCCTAACCTTATCTAATCCTACCTTATTCCTAATCCCACTTTTCCTAATACTTAACCTATTTCTAATCCTATCTTATGCCTACTCATTAATTTTTTCTAACTAAACTCTTCAATCCCTTCGTATATTCATATCCACAGGAATTACTTTTACTCACCTAGTCTCTAATTGAGAATAAAGGAATGGGTAGAGGCACTAGGACGTTTGCGCCCAATAAATAGAGAGAATCTGACTTCTCCGAGAATATAATAGTTGCTGACAGCCCCACCAAGACAAATCCCAGTACTCGTATCCGGGACAATGTCTTTGACCAGTCGTGTTCTGGTTGTGCTGTATCCCAGGATTTCCACCAACGACAATATGAACGTGTATTCCCTACAAATGAACTTCATGTATTTCGGCACAATGAATCAGGACTTGGACATTGCTGAGCGGCCATTTGTATCCTTACACGTTGCTGCAAGACTCTCAAAACTTAAGGTTGGACCCTTGGAAATTTAGTATGGAATCGAAACAAGATTCTCTTAGTCTTTTGCGATTTTGAGGTACTGTAGCTTATTATAAATGCCCACATGGTATGGATGCTAGGACGGACAGCTAGTTACGGAAAATTTCTTTCACAGTATACCGAGATATAAAAGATAACACTGATACTTTCTCTGTACTGGTTGGATAATCTTGTATGCTGGTATCGAGTGAGGACGTAGAACAGAATATAGATAAGAGAAGAGTGATTCATGCTATGAAGCTCACGAAATATCCAATGAGAGCATTTAAAATGTTCATATTTTTGCCGTCAAGTATGAAGCCTTGGCTTCAGGTATCCTCAGATACGATAGGAAATTCATTGATTCCTCTAGAAATAGCTTTACCTTTGTAGTTTTGCCTCATATAATGAAACATTCGTCCGTCAAATATATTTAAATGATGGAGATTGACGGATATGTAGAGTTTCCGGGAAATATTAAGGTAACTTTACGGAGTTCCTTAGATAGCGGGAGAATATCGTTTTCCCATATCCATTTCCCAACATATCCTGCGAGAATCGACATATAATAAATAGAAAGACCGCGTGAAGTGACCTAGCACGAATCTTATGGATCGTTATCCGGTAAATGCTGCACTCCGCGAATGCTGAGTTTTGCCCACAACGTTGAACAGAAAAACCCTAAACCAAAATATCATCCGCAGGCCTAAAAGAAAAGTGTCTCAGAACGAAATATGGTAGTCGTACTATTTCTGACTCCCCAAGTTAAGAACTGATAGTACGTTCTCCTTGACCTTATTGCGAATTCTCGTCTAAGCCTGATGGCCGGAAAAAGTTGTTTTACTGTGAAAAAACAGGTCATCCATGCGAGGAGTGTTAAAAGATATCTGGGGGTTTGCGTTACTGCAAAAGAAAGGTTACAATCGGGCAATTGGTGTCTAGGGAAGTCTCTCCGTTCCCCGATATTAGACACAGTTCTGTCCTTCTGCGGTGGTCTCCGCTTGGATGAGTGTTAATTAGTTGTCTCCCAGTCACATAATCTGACCGAGCCTTTTCCTTAGAAACTTTCCCTTTGAAAAGTATTTCCCGGTCTTATTCGCAAATCAGCGAACCCTCAAAGGCCTCCCTCGTCGTCTTGCCAAGTGACCATCCTACTGTAAGTATTTTTAAACCGTCGCGCTAGGATAGAGGTGGGTATGTCTCTTAAATCCTTGGTTCCCTGACTGGAGTTCTGAGAGAACCACCCTTTATCGATCAAGTAATGATGATGGAGACATAGAAATTTTTAAAACTTCTAAAATTATTCCCGAGAATCTCGAACGACCTCCCCTTAGAAATTTGAAAAAAACCCTTAGAAATCCCTTACGGCGATGGTGTCATATGTATCTTCAAGGAAGGACCTTTGATTGCTCCAGTCCGCTTTGGTTCAACAGCTTGGTTTTATGGTCTGTATGACTGACAGTGGAGCTGGAATAGTTTATCAGCATGAAATCACCGATGTGACGTACATGAAGAATTGCCTGACGACCTTCTGTAGATATGAAAAGTTAAATGCATCTGTGTCTGGTAGAGACATTCAGTACCATTGCACTAGTATACCTTGAATGTAACAACTTTCTGACAATGTTATGTGGCCAAGCCCGTCTATATGTTTGTTCTATGAATTTATGGCCAGCTCTTCTAGTATTTTAGGGCCTGTCGCTGTTAAAAGCAAACTGACCTTCCCAGACTTAAATACGCGGAAATTAGTACATTAGATTCTGATGTTGTATAGAACCATCGCTGAAGGATGAGATTAACATCCTTTATTCAAATGTGTCACGAGATTACATTCATTATGTTCCCCTTTTTTACGATGGTGGAATGTAAGTTGTCCTTCATCTGACTCTATTCCTGGGTAGTTTAAGCCCGATCCAATAGGACCTGTTATTCCAATTCCGGGTGTATTGGATTTGAGAGAATCTTGTAGGATCGCTCTTTTAAATACTTCCGATACACCCTTTTTATAGAAGGGGATGTGGTAGGTTTAGCTTTGTGTTTTTGAGAGAAGATTAATCTTCAAATATATCTAGCGTCAGTAGTGCGATTCAGAATCAACGTAAACGCAAGACGTATGGTCCACACTAAGTTGCGAGGAGGTTTTGCTTCTTGCGGATATTCCAATCTCTGACTCGAAAGAAAAAATTAATCGACGGTTATTTAAGACCTAAATCGCTCTCGTTCTGTGCCAGGTGGATGGCCTATAATATCCCCTCTATCGAGGTAAGACATGTCGACCTGTGAGCAATACCAGTACGTCGTTTCCAGGTCCCTTGGCTCCAGAAATAGAAACCATGTTGACTGTTGGTGCAGGATTATTAGACAGTTAAATTCCCTTATTCACTCCTGTAGTTCCTGTCGAAAACCTGACGGTAAGTTGGTTTATGTATAGCTACCGCGAATCTAATAGTGTTTACAAAATCAGATTCTTTCCCATTGCCTAACCTTATAGATATGATTTATAATATGTTATGGTAAACATACTTTACAACATTGATTGGTACGCGAGTTTATCAGGTGGCCTGGAACGAAAGGTTTGAAAAAATGCTTTTTCCACTCATTTGCCGTATGTGAGTATCTTAAGATGCCCTTTGATGTAAAAAATGGTCAGCAATTTAGTGAATGAATGATGTTGGCTTATATCTATCCCTGGTCAAGGTTATGATATTATGATATTTTATCCTAGTCAAAAATAAGAGGATCGATCTAGTTAACCTTGGTCTGTGTCTTGAGCACTAGAGAGGGGAATGAGTATAAATTTTAACAGAAAACAGCTTGCGTACTGGTAGGGAGTTTATGGGTCAACCATAATCACGGAATGTATTACTTTCCCTTTCGAAATATCAAAGGGCTTAAAATTTCCGTACGACTTCGGCTAAACAGTTTACGCAGTTTTGGATTGGTAATTTTTATAGCGACATATTCCCCAACTGTTCTCAGATCAGTAGCTTTATTCATGTCAATGGTGGTAGATCCATTACTGGACGCGGAGTGTAAGCAGCCTGTCGAACACACTTAAAAGGCTTAGTTAACTCACATTGTTATGTTCCGATTATAGTCCCAGAGGTTTCTCCTTATGGGTCCTGTGATGCTTCAGTAACTCGGGTCGTGCTTGCCTTTCCAATCCAAACGGCGAAAGGCAACAAGGTTGCTTTTATTCTATGACTTTAATGGGGTCAGAGAAATTATGGAGTAAAGTTGACAAGAATTAATGCTTTGCGTTGGGTGTCAATCCCTTAGACCTTTTCCATGGTATAAAATTCATATATATAGTCGCATCTGGCCACTACTTCTATTTCAAATATGGTTTGGTGATGGAGGTTAGCTTCGACTTATGGAGAGCTCTTATGAATATGACTTTTGATATCTTAATATATCGGCCCTAAATATGAGTTGCCGATGATCTTTCCGATTTCTCCGTAAATGATAATAGGAGGAACCGCCGAAAAACTTCTTTGATTTCATTCTCTGGGTTTCTTTCCGATAGAATATCGCGGAGGAGAGGACTGTGTATATAAATGTATTTTATCTTTCTTATATGGATCGGTCGAGAGACATTTTAGAGGTAAGAGATGTTTGAATGTCGCCATAATTACCAAAAACATACCAGTAAAGTATAGCTTCAGGTCAGTTGGTTCAAAAAGACTCCGATTATTAAATTGCGGCGGTCATTGCCATCCAGAAGTTATAACTTGCTTTTAAAGTGTTTTAAACAGTACGTTCTATGAGTATTTATACCCATAATAAACCCTAATATTGAAAACGCTGTGGTTGAAACCTGGTTATTTAAATGTTTGCAAGAATTTTCACTATATATCTGGCCAGTCATTCTAGTGATGAATAATAACTTTTATCACTTATATAAGTTCTGTGTGCAATTATATTGAAAGTAATATAATAGCCCAAATGACTTATCTCAACTAAAACAGATAGTTTCTCCTATTTTCTTAGTCTCTATTACTTCTTTTTAACTATTATTTGAAACTTAACATTTTCATTATATGAAGTATGGTTTGGAGGACATGCTTCTGTATGTTGATGTCAAAAATTTTCAAATTATGGACGAATATCCCTTCTGAGAAAATTCTACTAAGTGATCTATTTGTGTTGTATTCTCCGTGTAATTGATACGCTATTTAAAATTACAACAGATTAGAAAGTCTTGTGTGATTGCATTACCCAAAATAAAAAAAGCGTTTATACGTGTATATATACTGTATAAATATATTTTATAACTAATAATAATAATTATTGTATATATATTCATGACGGAAAACACCTGCTCTGATATTAATGTTAATATAGTCTTAAAGTAAATAAAAGGAATAGAAAAGACTTCCCTATCTTGTTTTTATTTTGCAAAATATTAATTTTATGATTTTTAATTAAAGTTCATAGGTAGCAGAGGTAAGGAGTTTTCGATGAATTAGAGTATTATTGAAGATCTTTCTTCTTACTAGTGGAAAGGGTCATCGCGTATACGTTACTATTAAAAAGTTATTTGAAACCCTGAATATGATTATTTTGCCCACTCTTCTAAAGTAATTTTTAATTCGTATATTGGATTTAGTCTTGTTTCCCTTTCTTTTTGTTTTAATAGTTAGTCAGTTCTCAGATTATAGTGGACCGTTTTAAACGATGTTGGGATCGCTTGAAATAGTGAGAGAGGGGAATGGAGTTGTTACTCTGATTGTCTTTGTTCTCATGACTGATGTTGAAATTAATATTTGCAGTTGAATCTATATTTGTGCATTTTTTATTTTTGTTCATAAAATCCTTATCATGACTCGATTATGTCGAATATATTTATTTTTCAGATGGATTGGGTGAAGCAAAATCTCTGTCCCGGTTTCCAGGTAACTGGAGGTCACACGCCCTCCGGATGACGTTCTTTTGCTTCGGATGGTTGGGCTTATGACACCAAATGTAGACCATAGTCATATGGTCCCTGACAAGTTGTTTGAAAAGAAAGAGAGGCAGGATCGGGGCAAACACTGAAACTATTATATATCTTTGAGATCTGTCTGTGAAGTTTCCGGCGATCATGAACAATATTTGAGTTGAAATAACAGCTTAATATGTTCGCATCTACAAGATTTATAATATTATGCTCAATATATTTCACTTGGTACTTGTATTTCCTTCTCCACAATACCGGGCCGGAGAGAGACATCGTCGAGCGGGAACAATATGGAATCCATCATAAGTATTATAAGGTGAGTACAGAGAAGTCACCCTCATTATCGATATTTATGACCTGTAATGACCATTCTTTGTTACCATTAAAGGAATGGACCAATTATATGATGTCTCTATTTTTCGATTTCCTACTTCATGATGAAATCTCCGCCGAACTTTCTCGAAGATTACCCTTATGTTCAACCAGTCCTATAAACTTTTCCATCAAATTTATTTAAATGTGTGGTCGCTTACCTCTTTCCTCAGTCAATATCCTGAGTGAGTCCAGTCTGTGCCTTTCGTGTCAACTCACATCATTCTTGTATTTGTTATTCCATGTATCTTTGTTATAGAGTCTGTCTGAGGTTCCGTGTTAAGGTTGTACTGCGTACGCTTACGTGGTGATGAGCAAAGGCTTCTGTCTTTGATGCGGGTTCAACGAAGGGAAGATCCACTTTCTCTTTCGTCCCTAAATAAGGCACAGAAATTATTATAAAAACGGGCAAATATTATAATATTAAAAAAATTTTTGTAGTTTATTGATAAGGTATGATTGTCTTCTTCGCTGTTCTTGCCTCTGGCCGCCTTTCACTCCGTTCTTTCTCTGACCGGAGTGGAGAAATGGAAGTGGGGTTTAGATTAGCGGGGAGATATAGGGCAGCATGTTTTCGTGCATGTTGTGCCATTGGACTGACAAGTAACCATTATAACGGTTTTGTAAAGTTTAAGGGTTTCTCTTGATCCGTTGACACTACGCTCAGCCTGGCACTGCGGTGTATTTTTTCTATCATTATTGATTTAGCTTTCCAACTTAGAAAATTTCGAGTTAATAATTATTCTCTCTTTTTTTAGTTTGGATATTTTCATTAAATTATATTTATAAATAAAACTTTGTTCTGGGTATATTCTTTTGCGTCTAGCACAGCTTTTAACAAACAAATTACTAATATCGAGACTTTGGAGAGAAAGTTAGAAATGTCAAGATATTTCCCGTTCTATCGGAAAGACCAGAATACTGAGTATGAACGAACCCTCTTGGTTGAAAGGGTGAGTTCATAAGTATAAGTCATTATTTTTATATGTAATTATACTGTTATAAATGAAGAAAGTGTATCTGTAGTATCCCCTTACATATTTTAAAGGGTTATCAGTTCTGATTTTCAGTTCGCTGATTCAGTTTCTGAATTTAGTCGTGATTTCATTTCGATTTCATTATAATTTGGAAAGATTTTAGTCCTGTTAAAGACTTCCCCGATTCAATCCTTGATTTCACTTCCTGTTTGGAACTTCCAGCTATTGGTTTATCCAAATCCTCAGTTAACGGTATTGAATTTATTGTCTTGATTGAGTCATAATTCACTTTTCTTCCATTACTTCATTGACACGAATAAGTATTTGGATTGATTTGTTTCCACTCTTGATCGATCATGAACTGTATGTACCTAATAAAATACATGGGATTAAGTTATAATCCATGTAATTACCTAATTAAATTATTATTAACTTCAATTCATTAATTTTTTTAGTTGTGCTTGAGTGATTTGTTTTCTTATCATGTACAAATCTCACTGTATATATTTAGACGAATTCGTAACATAAACTTTTTCTAGTGTCTATATCCTTAGATTGATTCTATATTTGAACTGTTATTTATATTATTTATCGTTTATTTCATTATATTGTATTAATATTCACGAAATATATGAGCCTTCATTGACTAGATAGATCCGGAAACACTTTAGTTAAGTAAACCCTGTTTGGGGTTAAGACAAGACCTGTAGGTTATATCACAATTGCGAATTTAATTAAGGAAACGTTACAATCACTCCGCTGATTGACCAAGTAACGGCCACCGGCTCGAACAATGTCCTCCGTTACGAATACCTACCTGTCCGACACTTGTGTGTCAGTTGGCTTGGCTGTGACTTACCTTATTAAACCCATCTATTCGACATCACTTAATATTCATTATGATATATCTTTTGACCTCGAATTATTCATCTTCAGGCGACCTTTGACTCTACGAGAATAAGTGGAGAGAGGCACTACAGTCGGGTACGAATGTTCGGTCCCAGCGTGCTTCTCTCCATAACATATACATATATAATATATATATATTATATTATATTATTAATATTTTTAATTATAAAATAATAATATCTATTAATATATATATATATATATATATATATATATTTTATATATATTTTTGGTTATTACACAGAATTGTTTATACCTTGTAGTTAATTATAAAATAATTAAATTAATTTAAGTTAATTTAATGGGTAATAGCCATTCAGTCTATTAAATCAATTTATTGTATATTTATTATATATGTTACCTTTAAGGAGGTTGAGATTGGTTTTGAAGTGATTAATTATTAAAAACGATAAGTCTTAGACTATAAAAGTTATTAGTTTATAAAAAAATAAAAATTAATTTCTTTATTATTGAGATAAAAAATTTTAATTAATAAACATATTTCATTTTTCAAAAGTGCGGAACGAGAGCGGACACTTTTTTATTCCCCACGTGCAGTCCGCTCATTTCCTGACGTTCGCCAAATACTTAGTCCGACCATTCTGGTAGTCGTCGGAGCGGACTAGCGGCTAAGAGCGGAGTGCCACTCGATTATATCTCTATAATATACATATATATTTATATATATATATATATATATTAATATTTTATATATATATAATATTAGATATTATATATAGTTATTAATATATTAGATATATATTATATTATTATTATATATATATATATACTTTATATATATACGATATATATTATATATTCTATATTATAATATAATATATATATAGTATATATATACATTATAATAAATTATATATATATATTTATTACATATATTATTAATTTTCAATTTCAAACGAGAACACTCTCTTTTTATTTAATGATTGTATTCATTATATACTACAATGAACATAATGTACAATTTTGTAGCTTCTGTTCATTCTGGTTGTGTGAAAGTTGTAGTCAGTTTTGGTTGTTATAGATCTTTGGTTTGTTGTGATGTCGAATGTTGATAAAAAGTAACATTTTCGAACAAAATGTTAGATCTTTAATTCAGTGAGATGTTCACCATTTGATAAGGATACGGAAAATCGTGACATTATAATATATAATATATATTATATTATATATATTATATTAATATTATAATAGAATATATATCTATATATATTAAATTATATATATCTATATATGATATGATATAATATACGTTATTATACTTATATTAGTGATATATGGTTGTTCGGGCTGGGTGGCTTCTGAAGGGGAATCAAGTCTGTATACCGATAGTGGAAGCGTGTGTAAGATATGGATGTCTAGTGATTGTTTAGGATTAATAGCGGAGCTGAGACGGTTGTTTGTCTCTGGTATTCATTTGTGTATGGATTGGTTAATGAGATTCGAGGTAGGCGATGGCAGGAATGTGTCTAGAAATGATGGAAGAATGGAGATGAGTGGAGGGTGCCCTACCTAATATATATGCGGATGAATTTGGTTTCTGTGTGGCGAATTGAGAGAGTTTGGAAGATTGGTAGAGAGTTTGGCAGGGTGGATAAAAGAGGGGTTTGAAAGTAAAGCTAGATAAGAGTTAGGTTATGGGTGTGAGTGAGACAGTCTCAAGTGTGAATTTGTTAGATGACTGTTGAGAGCTGGAGCAGTTCTTTGATATTTAACATATTTAGGGTTGCGTTGGATGAGAACGGAAGATGATGCAGAGTGTTAGTAGGGAAGTTAATGGTAGGAAGGTGGGCTGGTGCAATAATCGTTGCGTGAATGTAGGGCTGACGTCTTGTTATTGTTATTAATGTTATTGTGTTATCGTTGTTACTGGTGTTATTTATGGTGTGAGACTATGGTCTGGATAGGTATTAATCTAAAGTTCAATGTGTTCAGATGGACAATCTTAGGGATGCTAGGTGGCGGAGAAGAATTATAAAATGAGGAATGACGTATTAGAGAGTTGTGGTGTGGAGAATGGGGCAAATGACGAGGATTGTGAAAGGTATGTTGAGATGGTTTGTCATGTTGGAAGGTGAATGAGTCGGTTGCTGTTAAGCGAACTGTTATCAGTGGCGAGGTGTGGTTGGACGCGGTGGAGACGAAGGAAAGTGGAGATTTGGGTCGGTGAATGAATGTTGAGGAGGAAAGTGGTTGGTAGAGGCGGAGGAAGAGTGTATAACCGGTGATGC
Organism: Trachelipus rathkii; assembly: GCA_015478945.1. Taxonomy (NCBI): domain Eukaryota; kingdom Metazoa; phylum Arthropoda; class Malacostraca; order Isopoda; family Trachelipodidae; genus Trachelipus; species Trachelipus rathkii. The sequence continues at coordinate 2,862 of JABUQX010028488.1, read as the reverse complement.
GGCGGATTTTGAGGGGTATGATTTGTGCACTGGGCCAAGGATAGAACCTCACTGACGATCTCCATAGTGAGGTTCATCGCTGTACCCAATGAGTTTTAGGTGGATTTTCTGACTGCGATGAATTCTCACTAATTAATGGGTACTGAGGGGGCCAGGTACAGGCTGGCTTTCCTTATCGATTTGTCATCGCTCTTCTTTTAATGAGAATCTGAGTTGAGAGTTAAGAATTAAGAAAAAGGAAGTAAAGAAAGAAGAAGAATATAATATATATATATTACTAACTAATATATATATTAATATATCTTTATATATTATATATTAATATAAATTAATATATATATATATATATATATTATTATATATATATATATTATATATTAATATATATATATACTATTATATTTATTATACCAATTCAATTTGCTCACTAGCAGATTGACTAACCGATATTACAACCTCTGTCCCTCGCTACAAATCATGACTCCAGGCCGCTTACTAATGTACTTTAGAGTTGGTTGCCTTCCACAGTAGATACAGTAATCTGCGAAAAATAAATCATCATAAACCTTGATCACATGACGACACCAAATCATCACCGTCTAATACTATCTATTTGTGGTTTAAGGTAAATATCGCCATAGGTAGATAGCTTTCAACACTAATATCATAATTTACTCGCAAACTTCAAAGCTCATATAGCAGCAAACATAAATTAAATGTTTAGAATAAACAAAATTTCCCGTTGGATCATTAACACTGACAAATAAATCAACAGTTTCAGACTACAATTTAACTATGGATCAATAGTCTGTTACCCTCTAATCCTTATATAAAATATAATCAAAAACAATATCAAAATATGCCTTCGCAACCAAATTACAAGCTGTCTGAATACACCCTAATCCACATTGTACACGACGGAAACAAAATTCTCCCATATATAGAATCATTTGAATAGATATCCAAAAAAAAAAAAAAATAATCCGCTCTCGACCAGAGAACCACCAATGCCACAAAGTACATCAAAGCTAACCATCGATTTAATCCCCTCCCTCACTGTCTTAACACGAAGCAGAAATACTTTAGAAAATTCCCACCTCAAAACAAAATAATATTCAAAACCAATCATTACAAATACTTTAACAATGCATACAAACCTAACATCCGCACCCACCAAAAATCACCTTAAACATCATGCCTCCCCCTGACAAATATACCAGCGAACAAATAAATCAATTCAACATTTTACTTTGTAATTAAATACCGGAATCACATAGACTACCAGGATACGACACAGATTTATCATCCCCCCAGACTCACCAGTATACTCTGCGTGAGATGACAATAGAAGGCCGAAACCAGGAATACGAATCTTCCTATCTAACGATACCCATATCCATCCAATACAGAAAATTCAGATCTATAAAGATTCCCCTGATATTGTTGGCCTTTGAAAGTGGAGGTCGTGACGTTTTTGGAAGAATAGAAAAATGGACCACCAAAAGTAGAAGGCAGGAAAAGGCAACATTAAAATACCGAAATAAAATATAGTAGTAATAATAATAATAGATAAAAAATATATAATAAAAATAATTTTTTTTACACGAATAAAAAAAATGATATTTATTTTTTTAAAAAAAAAATTTTTTTTTAATTATTATATAATATAATTATTTTTTTTTTTTTTTTTTAAATTTTTTATTAATAAAAAACAAATATAAAAAAAATTTATATACTATTATATAAAATATTATCTACTAAAAATAAATAAATATAAAATATTATTACATATGATGATCAGTTAAATTAACAGAAATGGGATATTAAGAAATGGAAGTAGAATATATTAAACTGTCAGAAAAAATATAGTAAAATATAAAGTGAATAGTATAAATATAAAAATGCTAAAAGTAGATTAAAGAAATCAAAATAAATATACTTACTCGTTATTATATTTATCAGAAAACATATTATAATATATTTAAATATAATAAATATATATATATTATATATATATATATAAAACGTACTATATATAGGCATAGTGCGAGGCGCATAAATTGAGAACACCACATCCAAGTGAAGGATTGAATGTCTAGTTGAGGTTCGAACACTAGATGCCTCCGTGGACCCCACAATATATATAATATTACCAATTACTCATTTTGTCCTGTTTAGATCTGGTAGATTTTCATGTCAATGTTTCTGCACCGGTATCTGAGAAGTAATATTGACTGGGACGATAATATGTCTTATTTTTTGAATTGACCATAAATTTCGGACACTATTGATGCGTTATCAGCATCGCTTTAACGTTACAATCATTCCTGCAATATGACATATAAAACTAATTAAATAGTTAGAAAAAATGACAATATGAGGATTATAATCCCTTCTGCAGCACATAAAAATGTTTGCGAAAGAAATGAAAATGTAATTTTGGAAATTAAAATTAAGAAACATCGTAATTAGGGATAAATTTGGAACTATGAATTTAATCTAACTATTTGAACCAATTCCAAATTAGAAAATACAGGTATTGTTAATAAACGATGTAATGCGTGTAACTGATTAGCATAAGTTATTTTACGAGAGTTTTCAAACGCAATGGAAAATTATGAAACGAAAAAGTTAGAATTATACTGTGAACTATTAGTTCACCTTTTTACTATCTTTAAATACAAATATGCAAAAGAATACTGATGTAATTGTTGATGTGAAAGAACATTGCGATTAAATTTAGTATGTTTATTCACTTAATTATACCTACTTTATTAAGTTACGAGTTGACATGTAAATGTAATTATATTCAAATAAATGCAATTAATGTTCTTCTTAGTATTGCCGTGTGTTCTCTCTCTT
>JABUQX010028487.1:10000-22261 GCA_015478945.1 Trachelipus rathkii | reverse complement strand
TAATATATAATATCATATATATATATTGTGTGTGTTGTGTTGTGTGTGTGAAAAATACCTTTTTTTTTTAAATAAAAACTCTTGACATCGTTTGGTTATTGAATAAAATTTATTTACATATGCCTAGGCAGTCGAATTTCAAAGAGGATTATTTTAAACTTTAGTATGAAACTGAAATATAATTTTTTCGCTTTAAAAAAAATAAAATAAATTTTTTAATTAATATTATATATACATATATATACGAACAGGCAGTTTATCATTCAAAGAGGAATTATTTGTCAAAATTGTGCGGGAACAGAAAACACACGAAATCAATTATTCTTATTTCTATATTTTCTTGAAAACCTATATGCTTCAATAAAATATTTTCTAAATTTTTTAATTCTAAGTAATAAAGACTGTCGAGAGTAACAAACATTCAATTTCATCATTCCATAAAAAATTTTGTAACAAAGAATTTCATGCGATCATAAGTGCTAGATCCTAACATATCGGTAACCTGACATTCTGATGAACACTTATGCGTGAGAAAGCAGACTGTCTCACCATGCAAGAGGAAAAATCGCGAGCCTGATCATACTGATGCTTATCGTTTCAGAGCTAATACTGGGGTGGCTTATCAGGCTTGACCAGATTTATATATGTACGAATAAGGATTTTCTATAGTCGTCTAGTATCTGATTTTAATTCCGTATACTAGGAACCGGAAGATTCGAACAATTGTTAAATGCGCAGAGCCGGAGCCGGATGTCGGAGCGGGCTTAATTATAAAATTGTGCGAGCCGAAACCGGAGCCGAGCTCGCGTAGCCAGAGCCGGCGAGTGTAGCGCACAGGGTAATTTTAAAATCCTGGAGCCAGAGTCCGCGAGCCGGAAATATTTGCCCTCTCCAAAGCCCTGCGTTTAATCAACTCCTTTGGCCTATTGACAAGAGCTCAGTGCTTCACCTTTTCTTAAAAACTTAAAATTTTGATTTTTGACCCCATATTTGAGCATTTGGTATTGAAATTCACACCGTTTAATCAGAATTTCACACTGATTCTCTTAATATAATATATAACTACCATACTAATAGTTAGTTATTAGTAAATTTATATATTTATTTTAGAACGAAGTTAATAACATCATGTTAACGCATGGAAAAGTTTTTATATTTCGTCTTTGAAAATTGCTTGTCAATTCTTTTGGTATTCCCGACCTTTTTGTGCAATGTTTTTATCGCTAATAATTGAAAAACATTATATAACTTTTAGAGTCATTCTTAGAATTTATTCATAATTAATGAATAAATTATAATTATTGTTTAACACTTTTGCCTTCTTTGGTTGGAGTAAAAACCTTGCACTCAGCCTCAGAGCCTTATTCCTTGCCATAGTTATTCGCCCGCAGGATCTATCCATTTAGCTCTCCCATTTGCTTTATTTTTTCTGATAGAACCTGCTCTACCAGAATGTCTAGACCTCAAAGAGATTTATATAGGCGATGTCGAGTAAATAAATTTTATCATGCTTCCGTTCCTCAAATAGAAGCTTCCCTGTTAGGATTAGTGCTTCTCAAAAAGAGTTGCTTGTCTCCAGTAGGGTTCCTTTTACTTTTTTTTATTGAAAAGGAATGGAAACAACTTATTTTCCTTTCGTGATGGTATTATGTCTTTTATAGTGAGTATTATTATTTGGTTGAAGGCCCGGGTTGACCAGTTTAGTATTTTTTTAATATCCCCAATTTTATGCAGAGTAGTTCTATAGTCTAATTCCCTTCTTCCCTTTCAGCATTTAGATAGGGAACTGGCCTTTTCTGTATTCGAAAACTTTAGATTAATTTTCTGACGAACAGGTTTCCTCAACTAACTCAAGAGTTTTTATGTCATTGTGGATATTTGTAAAAATATTCACAATGCGCTAGTGAGTACGATTACGAGATAGTTGTGGAAATTGAGTTCTTTGGTTAAGTTTCGTCAAGCTGTTTTGAACTTTGCTCCCACGAAATTTGAAATATTTTGGTTCTGTTTCAAAAGTCTTAATGGTGTGTCTGTGACAGGATGTCATCACTTAACACCCGCATTTTCTAACCACTACATCTTTACCAGATTGCGCGAAAAATTTATTTATTATTCTTCAAATGATGCCTTAGTATTTTCAGGGCTGCCGCGGTCGTAAAATTAGAATTTTTCGACCGACTCCGACTCCTTAAATCAAATTTGGATTTTCGACTCCGAATCTGAAATCTTTTTTTTAAAAAAAAATTTTTTACACTTGTAAACAAAAAATTTCGACTCTGACTCCGAACTCACGAACTCCACGTAAACAAAAATTTTCGACTCCGACCCGCATTACTCGTTGAATTCAAAGACAATTCCTTTCCTGATCTCTTCACAACACTGATGTTACGACTAAAACATTTATTTGGCAAAAATTTTGATTTCGGCTTGCTTTTGGAAATAAAAAAATATACCACTTTCCAATGAATCTAATCTCCAGATGCTATACGGTAAAATACCGTAAAGACTAGAGCGTTGTAGCGGATATCCGCATCCGCATAATTTTTCTCTTCCCGCCATCGCGCCATTCAATTTTTTTGCGGGAGAGCGGATAGATGCAATTATAAAAATAATAATTAAAATGATAATAAATTATAAGTTAATGAGAATGTGACTAAATTTCCTCAACAATTATCATAATAAAATAATAATGTAAAATCGCTAAGATAATTGATAATTAATATGAACTTCAGTAATAGATAATAAATAATTGGAATAATAATAATAGTTAATAATTAAAATAATAATAATAATTTGAGAGGTTAATAAATCTATGAGGTGAAATAAATCATTATGAGAGTGAGATTAATGAGAAGGATAATAATTAGAGTGAAAGTATAAGAATATAATAATCAATAATTTAAAGACCTGAATTCTGACTTATACCTTATATTATTATACCCATCTTAATAATAATAATATACTGATAATATCATAAATAATTGAATTAATGAATAAAACATAATTAATGAATAATACATTATGACATAATAAAGTCATAATAATAGTATAAGCTTAAGAGGAAATTAAAAGGAGTGCGAGAGCGAAGTGGGCACATATTTGATAGTTATAAATCACTGATATTTATTTTATTTTATTTTATATTTATTTATTTTTTGTCACACCATTTCTAACCAAATAATTTGTCCACCAAACCAAACCAGATCCTTGCTTTGCTCCGCCTTCATCCGTACTGCTCTGGGTGATATTATTTCGTCATTTTTCTGTTTTTTAGTTTAGCTTCTAGTCTCCTATGACTCCGCTACAGATCTCTTCACTAGGTTAACCGATAATATGTTGCAAATGATTTCTTGATTCTTTAATTCTCTATAGTTTATGTATATTATTATTATTATTATTATTATTATTATATTATTTATATTATTATTATATTAATTATTATTCATTATTATTAATTATTATTATTATATTATATTTATATATTATTATTTTATTATATTATTATTATTAAAATCGTGTAAATATGCCGACATGCATTAACAAAAGTTGACATTACATTACGAAAATATTATTATGTCGACTACATTCAAACTGATTAATATTATTTATTATTATTTATTTATTATTATTATTATTATTATTATATATATTATTATTATTATTATTTTATATTATTATTTATTATTATTATATTTATTATTATTTTTATTATTATTTATTTTTATTATTATTTTAATTATTAATATTATTGATTTTATTTTATTTTTTATTTTTATTTTTATATCCTTGAATTGTAATTATTATAATTTTATATATATTTTTATTATTATTATTATTATAATTTTTTAGCTAAGTTTGGTATCTGTATCATTATACTATATGGTATAAAATTATTGCTAATTTTTTTAATGTTAAAAATTAAATAAATTTTTTAGACTGATGATATAGAGTCCCAGTATTGTGTACCGAAACGGTTAGTCAGTTTAATAACATGTTCAGATTCTTTCTCGCCGTATGCTTTATCCTCCGTATAAAGTTTGCCAGAAATAAATGTGTTACTTATATATATATATATATGATATTATTGTAAAAATTGTTCTTATATATATAATTAATATTATATATATATACTATATATACTATATATTATAATTATATATATTATAATATATAATATATTATATGATATAAAATAAAATAATATATAGATATATAAAAATAGATTATATATATTAAAATTATATAATATATAATATATATATATAAAATTATATTATATATTATTTAAATGTATAATAATATATAATATATATAAATATATATATATATATATATTATTAAATAATATATAATATTATATAATATAATATAATATATAAATATTATATAATATTTATAATATATAATATAATATTATATATATATATATATTATAATATTATATATAATATATATATTATATAATATATATATAAATAATTAAAATCTTTTACTATCTGTTTTAAAAGGTATATTTGTATTATATTTCAATATATTTTGATGTTTATTCTGATAGTTGTTGGTATTGTGAAGCCAATTGCCTTTCATTTGCTTTGTAAAATTAATGTATTTTGAATTTGATTAATACTCATAGTATCTAATTTAATTTCCAATATAGAGCTTCTAAATTATTAATATAAATTATATCGTCCTAATTAAATCATTATTGCAATTATATATAGTTATATATATATAATATATATATAATATATATATATATATATATATATATAATATAATAATATATATATAATATTATATATTAATTATATATTATTAGGTTTATAACATAAATAAAGAAATTATATTTATATATTACTCAGATAAAATTTCAGTTATTTGACCAGACGATAATATGCTCTAGATTTTTAATTATTATAATGTGACTCATAACGTATGAAAGCACTCTGTGCTTAAAATGCCTATATTTATTACCTATTTAAATTAAAAGTAAATAGGACTTCATAATATATATATATAAATATATAATATATAATATATATATATATATAATATATAAAATATATTATATATATAAACTTATATAATTATATATAGATATTATTAGTATATATAGGTGTACATAATATAATCATAATGCTAGTATGAGAGAGTATAGTATATTATAGTTATAGTAGTATTCCAATATTGCATGAAAATATAAAACGTATATATTAACGTATATCTCATTTATTTGCAAATTGATAAAAGTGGGTAATAGATGTATATCTTTTCTGGATCCAGATACAAAATCCAGATATATCCTTGAACCTTATATATAGTATATATATATAGTATATATATATCGTGATTTCTACTAATAATAGATAGATTTAATATAATTATATTATATATAATATTATTAGTTATAATTATCCTATATGTGATATGAATATCGATCAACTGCTAAAGCCAGAAATATATTACACTAGACCATTTGAATATAAAAGTGAGAATAAGATAGCCATGAAACTGATACTGTTAATGTCAGATATATCTACATTTTGCAGAATCCATATCGATATATATGTAATATAGTTATATATAGATATATTATATAATATAGAAGAACGTTCTTATGTTGTTAATATATTATATCATTTATAGCTTAATTATATGCGATATAATGAAGTGAATGGATCTATTGTTCAGATAAGATGGCTGCTATATTCAAAGGTACAAATTTTCTATCTAATTTTGAATCTAGATTCTTTTTGCAGTGACTTTCCCATGTTTGAGCAATCGGTATATAAGATCCATTTTAGGTATATATTATAATATTTTGATAGGTATATATTACTATATATATACATCGTTATATATAATATGATATATATATTATAATAAGATTAATTGCCTTATAAAGTTTATAATGAAATTTTTAAAATTTGCGAACATAACAGAAATGCTGAGTATCTTTTAAATCTATGGATTTGGACAAAAAGTTTTGGTAAATTGCTTTATGTTAAAATATTAATGGCCACTCAAAACTAGTAGCATTTAGTCATAACCAATTCAAATAAGTGTAGGAACGCGCCCGCCAGCCGAAGTCAGGTTTGTAATTACATAAGCGAATATACTAGGCAAATTGATTACTAACAAGTGAAAATTAGAAAAAAGATTTCTAAAACACTGAAGATAAAGATGAATTTTTTTGAAAAAAGAGATTAAGATCCATAATAAAACATTTCTTTCTACAGCTATTCACAATATGTAAAATTAAATAATTGTGCTGCTTCAATGGGTATGATAAAAATATTAAAGAGAGATCAGAATAAAAAAAGTAATATATAAAGGAGATCAGAGTAAAAATAGAATGAGATTATATATACAAGTTAAAGAATAAAGTAGTGTAACAAGTAATTTGCTAATAATAAAGATCGATTTAAATAGGAATAATTTATTAATTAAAACTCACTCTCTCTCGTTCAAATGGTGTAGGATTAGAATCAAATGTGGTGGTGTCTGCGACCGTCGATATAGAGACACGCAAGGGAATATGGAAGATAAAAATTTAAATAAATCGAAGGTATGAGGTATGAAATAAGCAATAAGATTTATTTCTTGAATTAGATAAACCCAATCTTATCTCGCTAAACAGTGTATTAGGAAGAAGAGCATACCAATAGATAAAATAAAATATATTATCTTAAAATACCTTGTGTATAACAAGACAATAGAGTTTTAGATCTTGAAATAGATAAACCGAATCTTATCAAGAAGTCAATAGATAAAATAAAATATGTTCTAAAACATTATGTATTAGAACAATAGAGTTTTAGATCTAGTATTAGATCAACGAACTTTATCAAGAGGTCAATAGATAAAATAAAATATATAAGCTTAAAATACCTCATACAAGACAATAGAGTTTTAGATCTTGAATTAGATAAACCAAATCTTATCAAATAGAGACTATCTTATTTTTAAATAAAATAAAACGGAAGATTTGTAAGGGGAAAAAAAATGGAAGAAAATTCGATGAATAGAAATTACCAAATTTAAGATCTTTCTAAAAGTGAAATATTATCTTTTCCTTTTATTTCATTTTAAACCAATTCATTTGTCACTCACTTTTTTTTTCCATTTTCCCTTTTTCCAATATTTACTTTTCATTTCGTCTTTATTATTATCTCATCTTTATCATTATTGTCTCCTTTTACTTCTTCTCACGATATCCTTTTAAGCAGAAAGGAACTAATCTAATACATATTCATTTCCATCATTTCCATTTGATATTTGAAGTTTCATTTTTTTTTTATTTCACTTGAACGCCAATCGATCACCTTCAATACACAATGTGTGTATATATAGTGTGTATATATACAATACACAAAAATACACAAAGTATATATATATGTGTATATATAAATATATATATAATATATATATATATATATATATATATTCTATAATAATAAATAATATATATATAATATATAATATATTATATATACTTATATATAAATATATACACAAATATATATATATATATAATATATATATAATATATATACTGTTGAGTATATGAACAAGATACATACAACACATAATATTATATTTAAATATATATATATATATATATTATATAATATATATATATATAACAAACTCCCGAGGTGAATATACAATTTGACTTATTCGCTATTATATATATATGATATATAATATATATATTATATATAAGTTATATATATTATATTATATAACACATGTCAGTTGCGTCCAACATCTTCGTTCTTTACTGCCATGCTATATGATATCCAATATAACTATATATATATATATTAATTTATAATATTATAATTAATATTATATAATATATAATAATAATTTAACTATCCTATATAAATATATAGATAACTTTTAGTATAAATAATAACCTTATTTTTTATTATATACTCGACACAATTGCTTAACCTCGATTGCTAGTCTTATTATATATATATCTGTGCTTAAAATAACTTTACTCAGGATAGTGACGTATTTTCGCTATATATATAGTATTATATATATAAGATATATATAATATAATATAGTATATATAACCTGTTATTTCTCAGTTGAGATAATATATGTAGCCACTATCTATTCTATTAAATTATTTCAATTATAGGCTTCAAAACTTAGTAATGTAATTATTCAACTATATATCACTCACCATATGCAATAGTATATAATAATATATAATGAATATCATAGAAAGCAATGAATCTTACTGATCTTCACTCACACTACCTATCTAGTGTATACACGTGACTATAAGATTATATATTTTTAATACTTAACACTTTTATATTGAAACAGGTCCGACACCTTTAAAAAAGTGGTAAATAAGTACAAGCGTTTGACTATGTTCTCTGTACGCCAGCCTATATATATATATATGATAACCATGCGCACGGGTAAACAAAATAAAATTAAAAATAATTTTCTAAACCTAAATCACTTACTCCATATACCTTTACTTATTGATATGCTTACTAAAAAATATAAAATGACATAAACTATTTATATTTAAATACATAATAGATATATATATTAATATATATATATAATATATATAAATATATATATAATATATATATATATTATATATATATTATATATATATATGATATATATATATATTCTATATATATATTATAATATATATATATATATCATTTATTTATCTTTATATGATTTATATAATATATATATATAATATAAAATAATATATATTCATATATATAATTATATTTATGTTCTAATAGTAAAAAAATTGACTCATATATATATAAAAATATATAATCAAAAATATATAATATATATAATATTATAATATATAATATATATATATATATATATATATATATAGTTATATATATATTTAATATTCATATATATATAATATTGCTGTATGACTAGTTATTATTGATACGAGGGGCATAATTACACAGCAGAGTAACCTATCAGTATAAGTATAAATATAGGTACAACGCATATATATATAATACTTTACTATTATGTCTTGCCTTAGTGAGCCCAAAATATATAAATATATTTAAAAATAATGGGTATATAATATATACTATAATATATATATATATATAATATAATATATATATATATTATATATATATACTATTAATTAACTGTTATTGAAGTATATGAAAACCTTCTTCAAACTATTCACAGGATAATATATATATTATATATTTATATATATATATTATATATATTAATTATAATATAATATATATATAATATATATATTAATATATTAATATATATAATATATATATATATATATAATTTATATTTGACGGAAATGAAATATTAAAGGATTGAATTTTAAATGTTTACATTTTCATATTTAAATAGCCACTTGCCATATGTTACCATTATCTGTCTGTACAGACCCGCAATACTAAATATACCGAAAACCATTTAAGCTAGCTAAACGACACAACAACCTTCCACTATGTCAACATAAATGATGAAGCTATATATATGATTTGATCCTGATCGCTTTAATGTAACACACTATTATGATATTGCCTGATTTGGCTCCACGTTGGTCTTACAAGAACCTGTTTTGGATGATGTTGTTCCATATTGGAGTGTTTTAAATAAAATGTCAGTTAAGTACGTTTTCTTTATTTATAATTGTTATTTAATTTTTTTTAAATATATTTTCATGGTTTCATACCTTGATTAAATTTCCTGAAGATTTGCTTCTTAATTAGTGTTTATAATTTTTGTTCTCATCACTTGTATCAATGAATGGTTGTCACATATAAAAAGTCTGAAATAAGTTAAAAATTTAAATTAACTATTAAACTACCACTATTTTAAAAACGGAATTTTTCATATATATTAATATTATTATATATATATATATATATATATATATATATATATATATATATATATATAAATTATATATATATATATGTATTATATATATATATAATATAATATATATATATATATATAATATATTATATATATTTATGTTATGAATATATATATTAAGATATATTTTTTTTTTATATATAATATATTATATATATATATATATATATAATATATATATTATTATATAATATAAGTATAATTAACATATAATATATTACTATATATATATATAGTATATATATATATGTATATATATATATTATAAGAAAAGTAATAATGTGACATTTGTATGTTTGCCTCAGGTAGTGTTTGTGTGATTTCCTTTTAGTTAAGGTATAATATACAAGTACGACATCAACTAGTAATATTACTATATTTTTCGTGGTTATCGGTTAAATCACTCTACCGCTCACAATGGGGCCAAAGCCACTCACCTGACGTTCAAGATGCGAGGGGGTGTTAAATCAACAAAAAATTTCAACTAACACAAAATTACGTAGATATGAGGACAGACTCGGGCTTAAAGTGAGGGAGATAATTTAAATTGGAGTAATGCACGAAGTATAGAGACACTCAGATAGACTTGCGATACGAAGGAATCTCCACAGAACAAAAAGAAATTAGTTCCTTATTCTCTAGGCCTAGGCAACTTTGGGGTGGATGCTAGGGAAAGAATGGAGGCACCGCAGCGCGAACTAGTCTGGAGTTGCTGAAATCAACAACAAAAAACTCATGTGCCGACACACACCTTTAGTCTTGACTAACACGAGTCGCTACGTCTTAATCTTAAAGGTGGGTTTAGCATGTCGACACGCTTTTTTCTGAAAAATAATTACCCATGGCTCTAGGAAATATGCCATTTCTCCAGCAAGATCTGAGAAGCAATTTGCCGACTACATAATTTATTAATAACATAATTATGAAGGTAAACCTTATTAGAAAAAGATAGACCACTCAACATTTCGCACGTCACTCGTCTCAAAAGATAGAAGTGCGGTCTCAACTTGCGTGACAGATCATACATAAGCTAACAGGACAGTTGATAAGTCTTTTTGCCTTTGACTCGACCCTATCCACAAAGCCGTAGTACGCGTGAAACCTGAGCCTCATACTCTTACACAGATATGAAGAGCTTCACTCCCAGACAAGGCGGATGAAGTAATTTCAGGCCCCTTGTTACATAAATTAAATAATACTTGGTGACTCAAAACCAGAGTCTAATGAAAACGCGCTTGAGTAATGTGAAGAATTGTCGGAAGAACAAAAAAGTCTTTCCTCGGCCAATTAGTCTTAAATGATAGAAGTCCATGCCCAGCCTTTCTCTGCTTTTGAGGACCAGCGCCTTAGCTAGAGCCCTCCGTCGCTGTTGACATGTGAGGTTTATTCCAAGACATTTTTTTTTAGTTATATTTAAGGCACTAATAAGGTGTGAGGTTGTTTAATTTATTGTCTCGGAATGATGGGAGAGACGAGAGACCGTCAGAAAGTGAGATAGGAAAGTTAGTATAAGTTGTTTTCTTAGAGAGAGTGTAAGAATGGTATGAAAGAATGAGCGAGGTTTTGTTCATTTAAGAATTAATTTTGGAATATGTCACATAGGTTTCAGACGACCCCACCCGAATTAAATTTCTTTAATTTCTCCAGATTCAAGGTACCTGATGAGAATCAGAATCTTGTGGGATGTAATTTAAATATATAAAGAACGATGACGATGCAATTCGTAGTTAAGATGTTTTAATAAAGAAAGGACTTGAGCGAAAATGGAAATTAAGTTTATTGGAAGAAATCGTATGGTCAAGGTGGGATTTATCGAGTTCTTCATATAAATCAAGGACATATGAGGTGAAATAGTAATTGTATAGAAGTCGGCTCAAGATTCGTGTAGAAGATCATTAAATGAAAAGTAGGAATTAATTTTCGATGTTAGTGGTAAAGTTGAGAGACAGAACCCTGCAGCGTAACAATTCCGACCTAAATTAGACTCATAGGAAAATGGTGAAGGAAGTGAAAAGATACGCTGTCCGCGATCAACAACATACAGTGAGTGAAGCCGAATTATTTTGCAGCTAAGTATGAGAACAAGCATATGCTAGACGTTCCATAAGTATAAGCATAACGAGAAAGTGAGGTAGAACCCAGCAAGGAGGGCGCTTTGTAGAGAGCAGTGACTCGTTGCCATACCCAGTCAAATGCTTTTGAATATGTCAAGCGCCACACGCAAGTCTCCCCGTAGTTCCTAAGGGCGGAAAAACCATAAACCAGTAAGATAGGATAGTATGTCACCAGTAGACCTCGAGCGCCGAAAAGCCGTACTGGCTA
>JABUQX010028487.1:0-5000 GCA_015478945.1 Trachelipus rathkii | reverse complement strand
TAATATATATATATATATATATATATATATTATATATATATTATTTTTAACCGTGAAAGCTCTTTCCATTACTTAGTTTGTTGCTGTTTTCAACCGGGAGGGTATATTAATAATAATAAGATTTTTTCGTAAATTTATAAATTCTAATACATGACCAATTTATCATTCTAGACTGTAACCACATTAATTAGTTAAAGACGTTTATTTATAAATATAATTAACATACAGCATTGATGTCAATTCCATATCAATAATTATAAATTCATTTTTAAAGCCTATAATAACAGTGAAATATCGGGACAAAACAAATCCATATTTCAAACTATATGAACAAAAATAAAAAACAGGTTATCTACGTACTCAGCGTCATTCAATGATTACGACATTTTTCAAACCTTTAAATCTTGAAAATATATAATACACGATAAAACCTTTGAAAACATCACGTAAACCTGCTCTGATATAAAATGTTGCAAAAATACAATTAACAGACCAGGATAACGCGTACCTACGAGGGCTACCACGCCTTACAATTTAAAATTTAAAACCGGAGGATAATTTATTATCTCTTTAACCATCTTATAGTTCTACTATACCTGTCCGTCCGGCCAATCATAACCTTGTTTCAAGAGTCATAAAATAACTACTTCTCTTTTGATCATTCATACTGTTGCTACGTGATCCAAAAAACCTTTTGCAAACCTAGTTATATTCATCGTAGTTTCCATAATCAGCATATTATCACAAAACCACGGATGCATTCTTAATGTTATTGACGACCACAGTGGTTCTAATGCATGTAGGTAGAGGATGCTATATACTATAACCTTGCAGTTTAGAGTTTAAACACCTAGACTGATTTGACAGGGTGATCCAAAATACAGCCCCTAATCACACTTAAAATCTTTACATATGCTCGATTAGCGTTGCTACCCGCTAATGAGTTCCCCAATCTGGGACTTTTTCCTTCCGCTATATTAGAACCTTGCAATCCGTCTCATATAGTAAATTAGTTGTATTAACACTCTCTCTCTCTCTCATCTTCTCTCTAAATGTATATATATATAATATACTTTATATAATATATATATATATATAATATTATTAAATATTATATATATGATAGTAATTTGATGTATAGCTAAGACTATCATAAAATTCTCATACGCTATATAATCACTCAATCCGCCGCAGTATAGTGTAATATTTATTTAACTATCCTACCTAATCCATATGCGATGATAATAGTCAAATATAATCTAACCATATATCCACTATATATATATAACATCTATATATATAGTAAAGACCATAAAGAATGCAGGTATATATCATATATATATATATATTAAAAAGTTTTTTTTTATTTAATTTTTTTTAAAAAATTATTTGTTATTTTCTTTTCACATATTTATTGCAAAGGTTGTCCAAAAATTTGGGGTTTATTATCCCCAGGATTCATGTCGCAACACATGTACTATATCAAACAGATAGATATTTCGAAGTTTGCCTTTGTGGAAAAGCAAGAAATCACTCAAATCGCATAAAAAAATAAAAGCAAAATTAAGGTTTGCCTTTTTATCTACACCTAAGGTTATCCATTCAGAAGATTAGCAATATAGTAAGTTTTGAAAGCAATTAATTTATGCTTTTTTTCATTGGTGGCATTACAAATTATACAGAACAAGATTCCTCCCCATTTTAAAATTAACCACGCTAATAGTCAAATGATCCTTAAAAAAAATAATAGTTTCGATACATATATATAGTTGTAATCTAAATGATACTATATAATAGTATAAATTTAGAATAATACGAATCTTGTATAACATTTTAAACATTATTTAATAGTAATAAATAGTAAATTAAAGAATTAAATTTGGAATATATTTTATATTACATATAAAGTTTGCTTTTATTTTTTTTTAGGGGCCCGGAAATAACTCCTAACCTGTTGCTTACCCTCCGTAAAAACCGACGCCTGATTAAGAATAATAATTGATATAAATAATTAAATTAAATATATTGATTTTAATTTAATTAAATTAGCATTTATTAAATTAAATAGATATATATAATATAATTAAATTCATATAATATATAATAATTAATTATAAATAATTAGTAATTATAAAATATATATATAAATAATAACTATATATATAGTATCTTAATAAATTATTATCGACTCCGACTTATTCCGTTAATATCATTATATATCCAATATATTGCACAGTAAAATATTTTTATAGATCGTAACTACCGATCTACCGACTCCGATATTCAACTATGTGATAAATATTGCTATTATAGATGTATATATACTCCACTGATCACTTACAGACTCCGTAATATATATTACTTAATACGCTACCAGCTCTATATATAATATATCACTCACTCTCACTATATATATTACCTCTCATGCATTATATAATTATTTATATATAATAATAATATTAGCAAATTATAGAGAGAGAGAGACGAGAGAGAGAGATATAGATCATGTAAGATTAGAAGTGAAGAAGTGAGATGTAAAGAAGTAGATTGGAGGAAGAGAAAGAACTTATTGAGAGTAATAAACATAAAGAAGTAGAGGATAGGAGTAAGCTGTAGAGAGAGAGGTAGATGAAGAGATAAAGAGACGAGAGATGATGGAGAGAAATAATGAAGAAAGAAGAGTGATAAGAAACGAGCTTTTAGATTGTTCAACAGCTATTTGTTATAATACACTTCTTTATATAAAAATAAAACTTATGCACAAGTTTACCTTTATTAGCGTTGTACATCCTCGATGAGTCATCAGGGTTTACACACATATGAAGTGCTATATAACTATACTGTCAATATTATATTTACTATCCTTCTATATATTATGTTGAAATAGCAAACATTCTGTCTCAGTATATATATATTGTATATAATAAATATTTTGAAGGACATAATGTATTATATTTAGTATAATATTAAATATACATAATATATTATTGATTTACTCGCGTTTTGTAAATATTATATTCATGTAGTAACTAGTATTGCATATTTTAAAAGTTAATATATAATAATATATATAATTTAAATAAAACTATTATTATATAATATATATATATATATTATTTAGATATATAATATAATATATATATATATTATTATAAAATAAAAATAAAATATATTACTTAATATAACATATAATAGTTTATTTTATATATATATATATTGGTTATAGATTATTATATTAAAATAAAATACTTACTTATATATATATATATATATATTATATATATTGATTACAAATAGGTTATTATATAATATTTATATGCTATTATGTTCACTCTCGCTAGTTAATAAGACGCTAACTCAAATAAGCCTGTAAGCGTATATATGCTATTACTATATGATATATATATATATTATACTACTTATATCGTATGTATTTAACGATACCATATATAATTATATATATATGATCCTTTTAAAATTATTGAAGTCACTAGCCTACCAACTCATATTAATTTATACTGTATATATGATATATAAGTACTCAACTAGTGAGTATTCAGTGATTATTAGTGACCTAGTTTATATAGGGTAATATATATATATATTAACTAGTTGTGGTTTATTATATAGTCAGTAGGTGTTATCGGCCTATTATATATATAATTAAGTGTATTATTAGGGTAAGTCTAGTAGCTTGAGCCATATATTCTAAATAAAATTATATATATATATATATATATTTGGTGAGCTCTTTTTATCGAAGTTTGAATCCCACAGTTTTGTTCCATTTTACGAGAAAATAATCTGTATAAAATTTCAGCTCAGTTGGACAAAGGGAAGGTCTACCCCTGGGACCTTGAAATTCGGAAAAATAAAATTTTCACAGGAAAAAATAACTTTTTTATCTATCGAAATATTAAATACATGCAGAAATATGCAGTAACAAATTTGTAGATCTATTAAACATGGACAGTTGCACATATTAACTGTCATCTGCCATTTTTTCTCCTACGATTAATACTTTCCTGGAAAAATGTGGAAATGGTTAATTTATATTAAAAATTTTGTCGTTGAAATTAGTCTTTTTTTATTACCTGGAAACTTACTACTGTAATCACTTTCAACCTGATGTATATACTATATCTGTTGCTAGTTTATCGTATGAAATTTCTTATAATCTCCCATAAATAAGCTTGACCTCTCTCTCAGCCGAATCATTTAAGACTTCCAATTTATTTGCAAATTTCAGACCTTTTACAAAAGTTTCATTTTTATGCCAAGTCAATGTATATGTCTATATATATATATATATATATATATATATATATATATATATATATATATATATATATATATATATATATATATATATATATATATATATATATATATATATGTCTTGAAATACTCTATTTTCGATTGAAACGAATTGTTCAATTTCGTTGTTAATAATTTCTGAGATTTTTTTCGATTTCTAATTGCATTCGCCTCTTATTTTTCTTTAAAGATTATGTTTGGTGACTCAGATCATTTGCCATTTACATATTTGATTCACATGACAAATGTGTATCAAAGAAAGTAAATGCGACAAATTCATAGTTCCAACACCGTAAATGTGTCCTTAGTTCCTGTAAAGCAACACGAGAAACGCTACGATCGATATCTTAATATTCAAAGATTTCTAAAGAACCCTGCAATCCAGATTCAGTGATTTTGCAGCAGAAGGAGCACAAAACTATTCTTCGATATACAAATTACCATAAAATTTCCAAATAATTTCAATATTTCAACATTCCAGTATTTCAAATAACGTAGACCACACCAAAAATGAGTCAGTAGCCATATCGTCTATTCACAAAGTTGAAGTGACGTGTTTTTCCATAGTAAAATTTTAACAATTGACAGGGAGTTTATACATAAACCGTTTAGTACCTTTATTCAGATACACAATGTGTGATAAATGAAATCATTAAATAAACAAAATTATATATCGAACTGTA
>JABUQX010028486.1:70000-75428 GCA_015478945.1 Trachelipus rathkii | reverse complement strand
CTGTGTCTGGATTTATTTGGATTCTTAAAATTGACTTTCTGTATTTAAATACAGTCTTAAATAATTGTTACTTTAAATTAGTGATAATTTAAATTAAATTAGGTTCCAGTCACAGACTACAGTTAGGCCTACCTTATAAATTTTATATATCCTGCCTAGGCCTAGCTTAAATTAAAAATTGTTTAAATTTTTTAAACCTATTTTAAAGAGAGTAGTTTATTCTTTTTAGGCTTTAGTGATATTTAAACTGTAGGTTGGTAAAATAATAGGTACAGGTTAGTAAGCTAATAATAATTTAAAGTATGTATGCTCTGTGTGATATCGGTGGGTCTGTAATTTTTGATGTGTTGAATGGAACACTAGATTGGATTCTGCGAGAATGTGTTGTTAAGGAAGGAGATTGCAAGACTGAGTGAAAATGTGAAAGAATTGAAAGAAGAAGTATTTGAGTTGAGAAAGAAGGAAAGTAGTTGAAAAAGTTAGTAGGGATGGTGAGGAGGGAGCGGGGCAAGGAGGGAGCCGGATATAGGGGTAGACAGGAAATTAGTGATTCACCTAGGCAGAAAGAGGAGAGGAAAAGGAATAAAGTAGGGTAGAATAGGTCTGGGCAGATGAATATAGAGTTTGTAAGAAACTAGAAATAAATGATTTAAAAGATGAGGATCTCGCAAAAGTCAGTCAGCTTTGACTGCAGAAAACAGGTTCGACTGTCTCCAGATGGGGAGGGATCAAGAGAGTGCAAATGGTAATGTTAAGTTTTCTAAAGGAAGACTGAGGCATTGCTAATTGGAGACTCCATGATACGATACCAGATAGGCCTTTTCAAAATAAGGATAAAAGGAAGCGATGAGTGTGTGCTATCCAGGTGCCAGAGTGAGTTAAAGAGATAGGAAGATAGAGAGAGATTCTGGGGAGAGGTGCAGAGGTGATTGTGCATGTGGGTACAAATGATATAGGGCATAGAAGGACAGAAAAATTATAATTGCAGATTAAAGGAGATGATTCAAAAGATGAAAGCTAGTGGAAGAAGATGCATAATTTCTGGGATTTTATCTAGGTTAGATCTTAGCTATAGGTCAGGAATGGGCGAGTAGGACTGTTAGGTGTAAATGAAAAGGTAGGAAAATTATTTTTCAGAAAATATAGGTTTTTGGATTTGTGGAGAGGATTTCTGGATAAAGATCTTTTGCAGCAGATGGAGTCACTTGAGTCGTAAAGGTGTTGAGCTTTTCATTACCAGTTGGAGACTTGTTTAGCAAAAAACTAAAAGGTAAAGTTGGGGGTGATGGGCTAAATCTTGATATGATTAATAATAGCAATGATAACTGTAATAGTTGAGACATAAATAAAACATGTGTTACAGGTTTAAATAAAGATGATAGCAATAAAAGTAACAACATTTTAAATATTAAAGCTTCTACACAAATGCCCATAGCCTTAGAAATAAAAAGATTAGCTGATTAGTTATACCTACCATAAATGAACCTAGACCATTATTTGCATAACTGAGCATTGGGTTAATGAAGGATTATATGGAGACTCCTTTCCAGAATATGAAATAGAGGGATATTCACTTTATTTTATACCAGCATAAAGGAGAGAAGGGTGGTGGTGTGGAGTTTTATGTTAAAAGCAATATTCAATCTGTGTTAATGACTGACATTAATGCTAATCATGATGTTGAATCTGTGTAGGTAGATATCCTTATGCACAATAAATTATACAGAATAGGTGCATTTTATAGACCTCCTGGCCCGAGTCAAGAATTATCTGCGGAAATAGTTTAAGAAATTGAGATAGAATTGCACAGTAAGAAAAAGGTATAGTCATTAATGGGTGATTTTAATTTCTGGCATTCATGGGATTCCTTGTCTAATATGGACCTTAGTAGGTTCTGCATTCATAAATTGATACTTGTATACTTTTTGACCCAGATGGTCCAAGAACCAACAAGATACTATGCACTGTTAGATCTAATATTAACTAACGATGAAAGCATAGTGGATGAGATTAGAGTTGATGAGAATTAAGAGATTAGTGACCATAATATAATTAGATTTAATATGAATGTGAATCTGGACAATAGTAGTAATAGGAAAAGACATAGATCCTAAATGGCGAGATTTTACCAAATTTCGAGACTGCTTAGTATAACTGACCGGAATAAAGAGTTTAAAGACCAAAACTGCTTTATCATGTGAACATTTTAAACAAATTTTAATGATATCAGTCAGTATGTTTTAAAAATAAACCCATTAGGGGGGGCGGAGAGAAAACCTGTTTGGTGGAATAGAGAGATAAGCAGAGAAAATTAATGAAAAGCGCAGATTGTTTTAAAATATTCAAAAGTAGTAATGGGAGGATGATTTAGAAAATATAGGAAAATAGAAATGAACATTTAACAAGTCAATAAGAAAGGCAAAGAGAGAGGCAGAAATTAATTACAAAAGGAATAGTTAAGACCTGAAGAAGTTTATTTAGCTTTTTATAAATTTAAAAGTAAGAATAGACCAATTGGTCAATTAAAATTGATGAAAAATTTAGTGAGTTCCGATAAGAGGTTGGTCAACATTTTCAATGCTTATTTTGTTCAGTGTTTACTGAAGAGAAAAGATTAGATAATAGTTCAGAGACTAATAGTTTCTTTATGCATGTAACAAATAGACTTACCAGAATTTGAATTGATGTAAAAGATATTAAACGTTATTAGATCATATTGATCCAAGTAAAGCTGCAGGCCCTGATTGTATATGTGGGTAGAATTCTGAAAGAGGTAGTTTAAGCATTGCAAAAGGACTGTATTTTGATTTTTAACGATCTATAACATTTGGTAGGTACAGATGACTGGAAAAACAGCATATTTGTTGTGCCTATTTATAAAAAGGTAGTAAGAAGATTTGGGAAATTATAGGGCCAGTTAGCTTAACATCTCTGGTTGAAAAGGTTTGGAAAAGTTACTGAAGTCATATAGAGAAAATATTTAGAAGGCATAACTATGCCCACCTCTGCTCCCAGCATGGTTTCAGAAAGGTAGGTCATGTCAGACAAACTTTATATTTATGAATACATTACTGACTGCATTGACGAGGAGATCCAGTTGATATTGTTTATTTATAGACTTTAGTAAGCTTTTGATAAGGTCCCCACATAAGGCTGATGAAAAAGTTATTGCAATGTGGTATAGGTGAGTGGCACATGGTTGGATTCCCAGTCAACCCACTACCAAAACATGCTGTACAACTAAATGGGAATAAATCATCATGGGAAAATAGTGAAGAGTGGTGCCCACAGGGTTCAGTGGCTGGGGCCACTATATCTAACATATTATAAAATTTGATTTAAGACCAGGGACTTAAATGCAAGGTCTAAGTTGGCAGATGATACTAAAGTGGCCACCTTCAGTTAGGAATAGTGAAGGATGCATAAAGATTCAAAATGATCTTGATAAACTGCTTGGGTGGGCAGATAAGTGGCAAATGAATTTTAATAGTAAAAGTTTATATAGGTTCTTCACCTAGGTTACTCAATAAAAGTTTTAACTACGATATGAATGGGGATTGGCTTGAGTCTGTGGACCAAGAAAAAGATTTAGGGTGTGATTATAAGCAGTAATTTGAAAGTAGGTCTAATCAATGTTTGGAAGCAGGGAATAGCTAATAAGATGCTGGCATAATAAATCGCAATGTTGTTTACAAGAGGCAAGGAAGTAATAAGTAAAATGTATAATAGCTATGTTAGGCAGTAATAGAGTATTGTGCACAAGTTGGGCCCCTATTTAAAGAAAGACTTGTAGATATTGCCTAGAGAGAGTGCAACGATAGAGCAACAAGTGATCGATCTGGGTTGAGGGTAAGAGCTATGAGGAGAGGCTGAAGGAGTTAGGAATGTTTTCTGTAGAAAGGCGATTTCTCAGAGGCGGCATGATACAAGTCTACAAAATATTTATATCTATTGATAATACAGAGGCCAATAAATTTTTCATAGTAGGGCATGGACAGGTGCCCAGGGGAAAATTAATTTTAAGAAAATTAAAGAAGAAGATGCCATCATTTGATAAAGAAAGCATGCCATTCAGTAATAGGGTTGTTAAATTTTGGAATAGTCTGCCAGAGGAGGTGTTGAGTGTGACTCGATTGCAACATTTAAGAAAGGGTTAGATTCGTTTATGGATGGGTTGGGTATGATATTTTATTTACTTGCAGAAGCATATTATAGCAGTTATTGTTAGATGGCATGTGTGACCATAACTTAGTTATTAATGCATGTGGTGGTTGGTTTCATATTTATTATATCATAGTTTTGACTTAAGCCAAAATGCGTGGATGTATTACAGCAAATGAACCAAGCCCTAGGGTGCTTTGTGGATTTGCATGAGCATGTTTGGGTAGTGGGTTGACTGGGGCAGTCTCGATAGGCCCATGTGGCTTTTTACTGTCTCTATATTCCTAATGTCCTAATGTCCTAAAAACTTCTTGGGTGGGCAGATAAGTGGCAAATGAATTTCAATAGTAAAAAGTGTAAGGTTCTTCACCTAGGTTACTCAAATAAAAGTTTTAACTACAATATGAAAGAGGAGGCTTGAGTCTGTGGACCAAGAAAAAGATTTAAGTGTGATTATATGCAGTAATTTGAAAGTAGCTAATCAGTGTTTGGAAGCAAGGAATAAAGCTAATAAGATGCTGGGCATAATAAATCGCAATGTTGTTTACAAGAGCAAGGAAGTTATAAGTAAACTATATAATAGCCATTTTAGGCCAATATTAGAATATTGTGCAAAATACTCTAATATTAGGGTATTGTGCACAAGTTTGGGCTCCTTATTTAAATAAAGACAGATATGCTAGAGAGAGTGCAACATAGAGTAACAAGGATGATTTTTGGGTTTGAGGGTAAGAGCTATGAGGAGAGGCTGAAGGAGTTACGAATGTTTCTGTAGAAAGGCGATTTCTCAATTAAGAAGAAAGTATGCCATCTTGATATAAGAAAGGATTCATTCAGTAATAGGGTTGTTAAATTTTGGAATGGTTTGCCACAGGAGATTGTTGAGTGCAACTCGAATGCCACATTTAAGAAGGGACTGGATAGGTATATGGATGGTTTGGGTGTCATATAATATAATTTGACTAAGCCAAATTGGTTGGTTCTTAGTTACTGTAGTTATTAATTGCAATTTACTATAAAGTTATTAAAGCTGTAGTGTGGTTAGCATGTGGTATATACTTTTAGATATAGTTTTTAGTTTTTTTTATTTTACTTGTAGACTTTGTGTATAAATAGTTTATTGACAAGCCCTAGGGTGCTTTGTGGATTTGCATGAGCATGTTTTAGACTTTGTGTATTCTGTATATAGTGATTAACAACCTATAGGGTGACTTGTGGATTTGCATGAGCATGTTGTTTGGTGATTGGTTCTGTTGGCTTGACTGGG
>JABUQX010028486.1:0-65000 GCA_015478945.1 Trachelipus rathkii | reverse complement strand
CTCTTGCTCAAACAGAAACTATTGAATCAAAATATGTTGAAACGATTATAAATATCCTAGTTAGTGGCTCAGAGAAGAGGAAGAAAGCTGGTATCAAAGAGACATAATATAAAAGTTATCAAAATTAACATCATATTTTGTACCCCCGATGATTATCTTATGTTACTTTAATGATTTATTTGAAAATGAAAATATATGCTTTACCATTTACAAGAGTTAGAGAGAGTTTATTTAATCAAACTTCTATCTTCTAGGAACTTCTATGAAAAGTAATCAAATTTATCTGTCAAAAGAATCACACCTACAACATTTCATGTGTTCATTCAAACCTTCTAATATAAGCTTATGTTCCCAGTGGATGCAATGACTGGTAACATATTAATCACATCATTTTAGAGCATGAAAATAGCTCAGTACATAGACAAACAATGATGACTTATTTCGCATGAATTAAAACTGTTGGTAGAGTAGATCCAGACTTGCTGTCCCAATTTAAAAGAGAAGTATATTATTGGAAAAATGTACTTAAAAGAAATTTAGCAGTCATAAAATTTTAAACATCCGCATTAAGATATCTTCCCCGATTTTGAATAACGCTTTGAAGCAACATAACTGATATGGTGAATTTTGATATCTTAAATGGGAGAAATTGAAATATGTGTGTTTCATAACTCTTTTCAAATTTATCAAACAAATATGATGAGTTTAACGATGCAATGGGAAAACAAGTCCTACTAAAAATTATAAGTTAAAAAACAAAATATTTTTTGATTAGCGTTAATAGTACGCCCGACATATCGCATACTGACCAGTTGACTTTTATTATTCTGTACATTAAAAACTGTGCTTCTGTTGAAAAGTTTTTGAAATTCATACCTATTACAGAGCACAAATCTGAACATTTATCAGAAACAGTCTTGACATTTTTAGAAAATTATGATGTTCCTATTAAAGATTGTAGAGGACAAAGCTACGACAATGCATCAAATATGTCAGGGGGAAATACTCTGGTTTGCAAGAGAGAATTAAGGAGAAATGTGAATTTTCTTTGTACCATGTGCTGGATATACACTTAACTTGGTAGGTCTTCATGCTGCTGAGTGGGTACAAGAGGCAACAAGTTTTTTTTCAAATGGTTCAGAAATTGTACATTTTCTTTTTGAGGTGTACCCATAAGTGGAATAAATTAACAGAATATTTAGGTTCTAATTAAGTTCTTAAAGGTCTTCCTGAAACCAGATGGTTTGCACAAGCTGATGCTGTAAATTACATGGAGGTCATAAGGAAAATCTAGAAGCCTTGAGGTCTATTGCTCAAGATATTGTACAACCAAGAGAAACTAGAAATGAAGCTGTTAGTCTATCCAGAAAAATGAAGAACTGGAATTTATTATCTTATCAAAAATGTGGAATACCGTATTGGAAAAGATAGACATGACTAATCACAAGCTTCAGAAAGAAACCATAACAATGGACATTGCAATAAATTTATTAAATTTGCTTGGTAATTTTATTGATACTGTCAAAGATAATTTTAAAGAATTTGGATCATCCTGAAGAGAAAAATTCAGAAGCTGACTACAAGGACCTATCACGAAGAGCAGGAAGCTCACAAATGACATCCTTTGATGGTTCTGCGCCATCTATACAAGTAACTGGCAAAGAAAAATTCAAAGTTGAAAGTTTTTTTTTCCTATAATTGATACCCTGACCATGCATCTAATCGAACCATTGACCAACTTCCCTGAAAAATTCAAGATTGAAACTTTTTTTTTCCTATAATTGATACCTTGACCATGCATCTAATCTAACTATTGACCAACTTCCTTGAACAAATCCAATCTCTGTTTTAGTTACACTGTTAGGGTATCAATTATAGGGAAAAAGTTTCAACATTGAATATTTCTTTGTTACTTATACAGATGGTAACAGAAAAATCAAAGCATGTCATGCATGAGCTTCCAGCTCTTATTCTCATAAGTCCTTGTATTCAGCTTCTGGATTCTTCTCTTTAGAAGATAATTCAGTTACAATCTTTATTTTGGAAATATGCAGGCCCTTTACTAATCTAAAATTCACGTATTTTTCCTGTAAACATTTCATTAAAATAATTGCCAGGATCATGTGAATATTTTTCTGGGGCTGAAGACTGTTGCTGCTCAGGTAAAACAGTTGTTGGTGAAGTAGGAGTATAATTACCATCGAGGCAATCGCTTTCTGTACTATACGATGCATTGATTTTTTTTTTTTTCTGACTTGGAAGAAGTGACTTGGAACTAGTGGGTTCTGAAACAGCTTCAATTTGTTGTAGGTGTGATTTTTTTTACATTAATTTGATTACTGCTCACGGAGGTTCTTAGAAGCACCTGATAGCTCAGTGGTAGAGCACTCACCAAACAAAGAGAGGGAACCAGGTTCGCAAATGGTCAATGGTGGGGTGAGAGAATGTGCGCTATTCTCTCCTCGAGCTTGGCTTCGTTCTGCTAGGACATTAATTGAGTAAACCCCTCCTAAATTATGGCTCTGCCCGTGAGGGTAATGTTTATCTAATAGTAAAAAAAATAAAAAATAAAAAGTTGATTAAATAAACTCTCTCCCTAACTCATATAAACAGTAAAGCAAACCTTCTCATTTATAAATAAAGTATAAACCATAAAGTATTATAAAATACTCACCAAGGGTGCAAAATATGTTAATTTTGGTAACTTTTGTATTATTTCTTTTTGATGTGTAACTTTCCTCTTTTCTGAGCCATTAGGATATGATAGTTTCGACATATTTTGATTCAATATTTCCTGCTTGAGCAAGAGCCAAGATTACTTACTTGATTACTTGATGAGATTGAGGGCTTCCTGGGGACCTCACAGGTCCCCCTTAGCCCTGGGCTGCTTCAGGAAACTATAGCAAAAGTCACTAATGAAACTTTCTGCCTAGATCTCCTGGCATTGCGAGGTGCTGAGAACCTAGTAAGATCGAAATAACCTAGGAAATCCCTCCCCACCAGCAAAAACTAATATCTAGGGCGGCAAGACCCCCTCTGGATCCTAATTCCAACCTAATCCCCATGAAAGATCATAGCCTGCCCAACTGACCGGTACATTTGAGATAGCGGATTAGTGCCAGATGTACCCTAACTCTATATACTGGAGGCACATTCACCTTCCCTAGCAATACTGGAACAGACAGAAGAGGAACCCCCACTCCCAGCAATGAGAGCCGAAGCTCCTCCCTTGCTATCAAGTAAGAGCCACACTGAAGAAGAAAGTGTTCCACACTCTCAAGAGCACTGTTGCAAGATGGACAGAGGGGTGTGTCGGAAAGACCCAAACGAAAGAGGTGGCTATTGAGGCCAAGATGCCCAATTCGCAGTCTCGTTATGGCAGTCTCCAAGCGACGAGCACAGGGGAATGAAAATAGAACACCCTCTCCATATAGTTGTCCCAGGGGATGGGTGCCAAGGAAAGTACCGAGCTCCTCTCTCCAAAAAAGCCTTCACCTCCCTACCAATGCAGGAATACCATTCAGCCAACTCCAAGGGAAAAGATTCAATGAATGGATGACGGTGGGCCAACTTAGCAGATGCATCGGCAGTTTCATTACCTGCAATACCAATGTGGGAAGGAACCCAGTGAAAATGTAGTGCCCAACCCTGGCAGGAGACATGCCACTGATGATACTATGAATTTTAAACTGAATTCTCCTATATTTGGTAGGCTGGAGATTAGCAATGATATGAAGGGCCGCACTAGAGTCAGAAAAGAGTATAATTGATTGAGGAGAGAGATGGGCCACCACAAACTGTAAAGCCCTGAGAATGGCATACAGTTACAAGAAGGTCACCGAATGCAGTGGGGAGAGCTTCCAATTTTGCGTAAGGGAAAGGTCTGAGAAAAACACAGCTGCGGCAGCAGAACTAGTGGAGCCCATATGAACTTTTGAACCATCAGTGTACACCTGAAAATGTGATCTATAGGTATGCAGGATTTCATTAAAGAGGGATCGCCCCAAATCAGGAGGACCATCCTTACTCCAAGTCGGCGGGAAGGTAAAAGTGAAAAGAGCCCCCAGGGCGCTAGAAGGTGGTAGCAGAGAAGCGGAAGAAACAGGCTCCAGGGGCACCACTTGCAAACCATAAGACTGAACCGTACGCCTAGCTCGAGAGAGAAAAGGGATATTCCTCCTCTCCATGCCAAAGGAACCCAAAGCACAAGCTCGAAAGAAAACCTTGAAAGGATGGGACACTGATGCAGACATCAACCTGACGTATCTCCTAGCCAACAGGTCCTCCCAATGCAGACTGAGAGGAGGAAGACAAGCCTCTGCCTCCAAAGCTTTAATGGGAGAAGAAGGAAAAGCTCCCCGGGCTATTCGGATGGTCTCCAGGCACTTCAGAGTTGTTGGGGAAGCAGAAGAGTACACCACACTCCCATAATCGATCTTGGCCCTGATATAGATGATATAAAAGTGGAGCAGCATGCTCTGTGAGGCACCCCATGTAGTACCTGCCAAACGTCTCATCATATTGAGCCTATTCAAACACTGTAACTGGAGGCACCGAATGTGGGGCTTCCAAATGAGGGAGGGGCCATCAAAGGTGAGTCCCAAAAATTTATGCCTCGTGACAAAGGGAACCTGACTCCTGTTCAGGCGAAGGGATGGTAAGAAAGGAACCCTCCGTCTCGTAAAACACATCAAGGCACATTTGGCAATATTGAAATGCAGGTGCCATCGATCTGCCCAGTCCAAAATCTTCTGTGCTCCAGCCTCCAAAGCTCTCTGGGCACCTAACATGGTTGGAGAAGTGGCACTTAAAACCAAATCATCTGCATACGCCATTACTCTAGTGGAGGCAGGAGTTGGCAAATCAGAGATATATAGAGCAAACAACAAAGGACTCAAAGCAGACCCCTGGGGGACCCCCCTGAGGGCAGGCCGTACTGAAGAAGTCACATCACCGACTCTGACAGAGAGAGAGCGATTAGTCAGAAAGCTATGGAACCATTGCAATGGATGTCCCTTGAGACCCAAGCATGCTAACTTATATAAGAGGCCCATATGTGAGCCAGAATCAAATGCCGCCTCCAAATCAAAAAATAAAACCAATGTATACTGTTTATTATGAAAACCAGTATAGATAATGTGCTCTAGTGTCAAAAGACAATCAGTGGTATCCACACCAGGCCGAAAACCATATTGAATGGGAGAGAGCAGAGAAAAAGATTCAAGCCACCAACGCAACCGAGCCTGTACCATTCTCTCCAAGACCTTACCAGTACAGGAAAGCAGTTGAATAGCACGGTAGCCCTGAGGGGTAGAGGAATCCCGATTTGGTTTCAAGAAAGGAAGGATGACCGACAACTTCCACTGCATGGGAACTATACCCTGGGTCCAGCTAGCATTGTAGAGGTTCAAAAGAGCATCCCTAGAACCAGAGGAAAGATATTTCAGGAACTTGTTATAACTAGGTCCGCCCCAGTGGCCTTGCTATCAGGGAGTGAGGACAAGGTATGATTCAGTTCAGAAGCCGTAAACTTGTACCCCAGGAAAGTAGGC
Source organism: Trachelipus rathkii (assembly GCA_015478945.1). Taxonomy (NCBI): domain Eukaryota; kingdom Metazoa; phylum Arthropoda; class Malacostraca; order Isopoda; family Trachelipodidae; genus Trachelipus; species Trachelipus rathkii. The sequence continues at coordinate 59,448 of JABUQX010028486.1, read as the reverse complement.
GGGTCAAGTTTTGATTTCTGTATATAAGCAGCAAGGGCAGCACTGCCGGGTAAGGGGCCCCCCAGTTGGAAGACCTGCTCATAATGATCTGCAAACAACTCAGCCTTCTCCAAGTTATGGAGCAGGAGACCCCCATTCCGAGTGAGGGGGAACGATTGTGGGACAATGGCCGATGTCATACTCTTTAACAGGGACCAAGTTCTCGAGTCCGGAGTGGTAAAAGATAGCTTGGCTCTCTGCATGTTCCAGGTATCCCTTTTACACTTCAAATGAAACCTCCTGCACCGGGCAGCCAATCTCCTGTAAGCCAGACCATTTCCATTGGCAGAAAACCGACGCCAAATATTGTAGGCCCTATTTCGTTTCTTCAAGACTTCCTCACACTCTAAATTCCACCACAAAGCCCGAGGTCATCTACCGAATTTCCCCCTGGTAAGAGGAAACACTGCAGCAGCAGAGGTAACGATACTAAGGGTTACTGCGCCCGTCCAATCCTCCAAGGTACCAACTGCATCACCCGGGAGAGAGGTCTGACCACTATATAGCTTCCACTCATCCTGAGAGGTAGGAAACTTCCAAGTGAGAGGGCGAAAATGTTGAAGGGGTTGCACCCTCTGAGGAAGGTGAACATGGATCGGATAGTGGTCACTACCCAAATAAGGTCCTGTCAAAACGTCAGCCTGCAAGAAGAATCCACTCCCAATCACCAAATCAAGAGTAGAGATCCTACCACTATAGGAATCCACTCTCGTTTCCTGACCAGGAGGGGTTAATAAAGAAAAATCGCGAGAAGAGGACAAGAAGGTGAAAAGAGAATCACCAGATTTATTACATCCCCCACGAGGAAGACCAGGTTCCCAAAGATTGTGATGGGCATTAAAATCACCCATTATCAAAGCAGGCAGGGGCAACTGACGAATATAATGCTGAAGTTCCGGGAATGCCAAATTTCTACCAGGATTGTAACATAACAACAGCGATGCCCAACCCGATGCAAAGGCAACTCTCACTGCCAGTACCTCAAGGACTGCGTCTGGAGCATCATTCAACGGTATCTCCTGGTATGACAAAGAGGAATGAAGGAGGAAAGCTAATCCACCCCCCCTCAACTGATTGACCCGATCCTTCCTGAGGAAGTTATATCCCCCCACTGTTGGGGTGTATTTAGGCTGCATCCAGGTTTCACACAGACCCAAAATCATCGGGGAAGTTGTAGCTACATAATTTTTAAAAACGCCCAATTTTGGGAATAAGGATCTACAATTCCACAAGACAAGATTAGGGGAGGCCATTGTGGAAAATGATAGAAGAAACCAAAGACATAAGATCCGAGAATATACAAGAAAGTGCTGATAAAAGAGAACCACTCACCTGATAAGACGTGAGAAATTTGGAAACAAGGGGTCCCAAGGAAATCAAGAAGGAAGACCAACCATCTGTAGGACGCGGAGATGAGAGGTGATGCTGCGGAACATTTGGCACTAAGGGAGCCCTCACAGGACCAGCATGGGATATCCCCTGAAACTCAGGGCCAGAGGGAACCTGAGGGTTTGCAGGGGCAGAGTTACACAAGGGTCCACGATGACTAACCGGAGGGCAGGGGGCCCCCCTTGAAGAAGATAGCACCGCCGGGGGGGCAGCCACCTCGGAGGTCAAAGAGGGGGACACATGACCATGCGACCCAGCGAAGGAGGCACTGGGGCGAGAAACCACACCAGCATACGACCTGGAAGGGGGAACAGGCCCTACAGGAGGAGGAGGTACATGAGAGACACTGGCATTCTGGAGAATGTTGAGGGAAGAGCGAACACGAGGAAGAGGATTCAGTTCACGTAAAGCTGCTATAAGAGGAGAATGAATCCCACCCGCTGCCACAGGAGTATCACGAGTAATCCGCACTGCATTTATATAAACCTCACAGGATTTAGAATTAGGGCGGTGGGGCCCCTTACAAAAATAACAAAAAGGATCATTGGCACAATTGTCATTGACATGTCCCAAGGAGCATCTCGAACAGCGTGGGGTAGACTTACAGGAAACTGAACCATGACCGTATTGCCAGCAGTTGAAGCAACGCCGTACTGGAAACACGTATTGAGACACTGGGTATATGACATGGCCTATAATCACTTTAGACGGAAGAGGGCCTTTGTACTTCAGGCGCAGCGTCTTGGAAGGGAAGTTAGGACCCCCTGAAGAGCCCCCAGAAGAGCCCAATCTCATAACCTCCAACAAAGTGCTGCCCTCAAGGTCATAATTACAGATATTGGAGAGATCACGCAGAAAAGTATCATCTTCCTCTATTGGCCCTATTTTCCCATAGGAAATATGTAAAGAATGATCAGTAGAAGCACGAGGGACCCAGCATTTAACAGGGAAAGTCCCCAAAGTAACGATGTCTGCAAGGGGAACCCGAAGTCTATCCAGGGAAGGAATGGAGAAACGAATCCCAGCACCCCTCCCAAGAATACGGCATGTGCCCTCTATTAGTAACTTCCCAAAAGGGGAGTCATTTAACAGAGCAGTTGCTCTAGAGGGTTTAGTAAAAATACAAGTTCCATCCCTACTCTGCACAATGATTATCGCCTCAGTGGAACCCAAGGTATGAGACTGGTCAGTGGTACCCACCGCTACCCCATCCCTATCCCCCCTCTTCACCTCTTTGGGTGCAGGTTGAGTCAAATCCCCCACCGTTACACCCGCAACACTGCCACTCCTTTTCCGGCCATCCTCACCCCGGGATGACTCCTCCATCAACTCCTCATCCGAGAAGAGGGCGTCCTCCATCACCTGGGAAAAACAAAAAACCGGAAGGTCTAGGCTATTCGCCTAGCGTTACTAATGTAAAAAAAACAATAACCAAATAGAACAAAAACAGTTATAAATAAAAACAGTATATAAATAAATAAACAAAAATAAATGAATAGGCCCACCCGATAAATGAAAAATGAAAATGAACAATTTAATGCTACTAAGCAAACTCTCACTAGGCAAACAGCGAAAATTCTACAAGCAACACCAACAAGATCCAACAGCGGAATCTTCTAACAACACAAAATTATAAATAATTCAGAATGTAAATTCAGTGTGTCCTAAAGACTATGTCCCAAGAAACCGATTGGACTATGATCCAGCAGGTAAAAAATATCGAAGTCGCTTTGGTACTATCATCTGTTGGTTGAAATATCGATTATATCGACATTCATCGCTGAATTCATGCAAGGGCTGGGTTCGATTGACTATGGGTCTTTCCAGTTTAGTCGCAAAAATTGGAAATGGTCATAATTTTCTTAATTTTTTGGCGATTTTTACCAAATAATAAGCAATCTGCAGCTTTTTCTGATCTCTAAAGCGTTGATTTCAGGGTTTTTTTTTTGTCTCTATTGGTTACTTTGTATTTTCATTTCTCGAGAAAACTATGTTTTCACATTATTTGAATTCCTCGTCCTCAATTTTTTTAAAAATGACTGAAACTTGAAGACTATACGGAGAATGGTCTTTATTACCAAAAAAAATACGAACCTTTTTTTAATTTTGAAGGCATATCTTCAGCAGTGGTCAAATTCGAACCCAACTTTTTTTGGTTTGGAAAAATGGAAAAATTGTGATAAATTTTTTCTTGTCATCCGATCAACATAAAACTTTCAGGCTTCTGCAGTCGGGGTGATAAAACATTTATTATTTAAATCATTATTTTTATATATGAGCAAACAGTTTTTCTTTTAAACATGAGTCAAATAAATTAAAAAAAAAAAATTAATAAAAAAATAAAAATTATCTAAATAAAAAGGTATCTCCCCTGAGCAACGGAACGCCATGAAACTTCATGTTGATCGGATGACCAAAAAAAATTTCGCAATTTTTCACTTTTTCAAAAAATTATTTTGTTTTTTTATTTCTTTAAATTTTTTTTTCTTTTTTTTTTTTGTACAATTTTGTTCGTTTTTTTTTTTAATTTACTCATGCCAGAGGCAAAACCTTTATATCCCTCAGAAATTCAGAAATTATCTAAATTAAAAATGTGCATCTCCTCCGAGGAATAATGAAAATTTCTATTATAGATTACAGAAAAAGATTATCGTTAATTTTTCATTTTTTACAAACAACAACAAAAAGTTGCAGTTCGAAAAAAAATAATATATATATATACTTATATAATATATAATATATTATATAAATATATATATAGTATATATATATATATATATATATATATATATATATATATATACATATTATATATATATATATATATACAGTATATGTATTTATATATATATATTTATATAATATATATATATAAATATATATATATATATATCGTTGTTTATATATATTTAGTTTAAAAATATATAATATTATATATTTATATATACACGGTAATATATATATATATATAGTACTTATATATAGGTATATATATATATATATATATTAATATATTATATATATAGTATAATATATATATATATATATATATATATATATATAAAATATATATATAATATAATATATATATAGTATATATATATAGTATATATTATATATATATATATATATATTATATATATATTATATATAACTATATTATATATATATAATATATATTATATATATAGTATATATATATATATCATCAGGTTGGTTCAAGTACAAGTACTGTGTACTTGTCAACTGTAACTTAATCTACCATTTTGGAGTACTTGTACTGTAATTGGAACTTTGCCATCGTTCTCCTAAAAACCAGCTGTCTTGTACTTTACTTGTACTTGTATTTGAGCCTTTTGTACTTGGTACTTGTGCTTGGTACTTGCAAGTACTTTTGGCATTTTTAACTTTCCAGTATTTTTTGATTTTACTTTTGATTTTCATTTTCCTATGTATGATATTATTATTTCTAAATTATGTATCAAATTAAATTTCCATTTAGTGAAAATAAAGTATGCCAATTATAATAATATAATGTATATTATATTATATTATATTAATATTGATTATATATAATATTATATATATATATATATATAATATAATATAAAATATATATATATATATATATATATATATAATATATATAATATATATATCATATATCAACTACCTTTTTCCCCCAAGACTGGGGAAGGTAAGGTGCGTAACATGCACCGTTAAAACAGAAAAGAGTAGAGCAATAGACAACAAGTGAAAAGAAAGCCACCTTACCTCCCCCTTTATACCTATTAGTAACTCGCCGCAGTCAGAAATACCACCCTAGAGCTTCACGGGACCGCGATGGACCCTCACAATGACGATCTCGCCAATGGGGGTTTCATAACTTTGGCCCAGGTGCGGCCACAACCAGACACCTCACAAAACCCTGCCATTCACTCCTATTATGACCTTTCTTCCGCCCCCCCTGCCAAACTCACATCTCACTCCTCCAGAAATTTCTTTGCTGACTCAATTCAACTTTTTCTGTCGCGTCTCAAGGCCAGATCGATTCCCAAACACACTTCACAACTATATATCCGCTTAAAACCAACCCGGACTATCCCATCCTTTCCACATGACAAACCATCTCAACGTACTTTCATTTACTCTCTCATTATCCCTTTTTTCCCACCATACAACTCTGTAATACGTTCATTCCCATTTTATCAATTCTTCTCACACCTATACCTCTTATTCAGACCATAGTCTCCACTACTATACATTAACACAGGGTAACAACATACCCTCACGTAAGACCCTAGTGCACTCAAGACTTGGTCTCTTTACATCCACCAAGGATTTAATTGCACCGCCACCTTCCTTCAATTCACAACTTTCCTACTACACTCGCATCATCCGTTTCCCCTTTTCTCCAATCGTACAACATATGTTTAAACTCAGTCACTTGTTCCAGCCGACTCACCATCTAGCATAACTTCACACGAGGACTTTCCTCACTTTACAACTAGTAGCTTACTCTTATCTACGATTTACTTTTCAAAATTCCTCCTTTACACACTCTGTTCAAATCTCTCTACCAATGGCCTCTCAAATTCTCTTCAGATTTACCACAGAAACCATATTATAAGTATATATATATATAGTAATATACTATATATAGTATATATATATATATATATATATTATATATATAATATATATATTATATATTTATATATATATATATATATATATATATATAATATATATATATATATATATATAATATAAATGATAATATATATATATAGTGAGATGGTGGGGACTGATTGGGGATTTTGGAATTTTATAACAAAGCGTTTTTATGGAGGTATAGTTCCGAGAGATTAGAGGGGAGCAATAAGGGTAAGGGAATAAGGTACCTGTAAGATTATGTTAATTAGTTTAATAGTGTTGTAGGAGACGATTTATTATGCTGGTATTTTTTGGTCGAAAGAGGGCTCGAATGACTGAAGGACTTAATTGCGGGACCAAGAACAAGTGCGTTTAGAAGTGGTTAAGAGGATGTGTGATCAAATCTTTACAATTGAAACAAATGATTGAGATAATGATGGAGGAAGAAGAATAAATGTATTTAGGATTTATGGATTTGCAACAGGCGGCAATAACAGGATTAATTAAGAGACTTTATGGAAGTGTTAGGATATGGTGTGGTTGTAAGCTTCTGAATGAATCAAAAGTATGTAAGACGATAGTAAGCTGTGTGTAGGAATAGAATTAGAGTTCGAAAGTGATTAGTTTTATTATTAAATAGCGGAGAGGGACAGGGATGTGCTATATCTCCTTGGCGATCCAATCTGTATCTGGATGAGGTTATGAAAAGAATTAGAGGTAGGGTGACAAGTGATAGTGTTAGAATAATGAGATGAAAGAGAGTGAGGGGTTCCCTACCATTATATGAGGATGATTGGTTTTGTGTGGCGAATTGAAGAGAGTTTGAGAGCGACTGGTAGAGAGATTTTGGCATAGGTGTGTAAAAGGAGGGTTGAAAGGAAACGTAGAAAGGAGTAAGGTTATGGTTGCGAGTGAGGACAGTCCTCGGTAAATGTGAAGTTATGTTAGATGGTTGGCAGCTGGAACAAGTATCTGAATTTAAAATGTTTAGATTATATGTTGAATGAAAAGGAGCTGATGATGCAGGAGTAGTAGAAGTGTGAAACAACATAAGGTGGCTGCGCAATAAACGTTGGTAGATGTAAAAGGACTAAGGCTTGAGGCATACAGGGTCTTACATTGATATGGTTGTTACCCGTGTTTAATTTGTTATAGTAGTGGACTAGGGTCTGGAATAAGAGCGTATAGATCTAAAGTACAATGTGTTCAGATGGACAATCTTAGTTGGCGTGTTAGGGTAAAAGAAATGATAAAAGAGGAATGAACGTATTAGAGGGTTGTTTGGTGTGGAGAATGGGTAAATGAGAGAATAAATGAAAGTACGTTGAGATGGTTTGGTCATGTGGAAAGGTTAGATGATAGTCGCCGCAGCTTAAACGGTATAGTGGTGAGTGTTGTTGGCAATCGACAGGATGGGAGAACCGAAGAAAAAGTTGATTGAGTCAGTAAGGAATGCCTTTAGGAGAGATATGTGAGTTTGCAGAGGCGAGAAGAAAGGCTGCATAACGGAGTGAATGGAGGGTTTGTTGAAGCAGATATGGTGTAGCCCACCAGGGCCAAGTTTATGAACCCACACTTGTACGAGTTGTCATATTGAGGGCCATCGCGATCCCGTGAAGCGTCTAGGGTGTATTTATGTCTGCAACGAGTTCTCACTAAACTCTTATAAAGGGGGCGGTAAGGCTCGGCTTTCTTTTCTACTTGCTTCATATTTATTCTACTATTTTTCTGTTTCTGTACTGTTCCGCACCTTACATCAGTCTTGGAGAAGATGGTGGTGATGATGATGATGATGATGATGAATGATGAATGAAGGTGCATGATGATGATGATGATGATATTAAGTATATATATATATATATATATTATATATATATATATATAATATATATATATATATAAATATAATATATATATATATTATAATATATATATATATTAAATAATATATATAAATAATTATATATAATATAGTATATATATATATATAATATAATGATATATATATATATATATATATATATATATATATATATATAGTATATATATATAGTATATGATATATGCAAGTTTTCATTAAAAGTACTTGTACTTGATTACCATGTACTGCTACTTGTACCATTGTACGTTGAACAAATTCTAGAGTACTTGTACTTGTACTGAACAATTCTGGAGTACTTGTACTTGACTTGTACTTGAAAAAAATGTACTTGAACCCAAGCCTGATATATATAAATTATACTAATATATATATGCACTTTAAAACAGAAAATAAATTTAGCTCCATAATCAAAAGGTTTCCATACATTAGGTTTATATATATATATATATATATAATATATATATATAATATAATATATATATATATATATTATATATATATATATATATATATATATATATATAATATATATAATAATATATATATATATATATACAGTACTAATATATACTATGTATATATATAATAATTATTGAAAATAATAATATATATAATAATATATATATATATTATATATATATATATAATATATATATTAATATATATATTAATAATATATAATATATATATATATTATATATATATATATATATATTATATAGGTATAAGATATAGCACAGGACTCCACATATTTTCTGAAAAAATTCAAAAACTTTATAAGTTCCAGAAAAAATTAATTAAGTTAAGTTTTTTAAGAAACTTCTTTAGTGGCAGTTCTTGGAATAAGTTAATTTTAAGAAATTTGTAGTGCAAGCTTCTGCATTAATTCCAGAAAGCTTGCCACAAAGAATTTTTTTAAAAAACTTCCTTAAATTAACTTTCTAACTTAGAAATTTTTGGTTTTGAACTTGGAAAATTTTCGGTCTCAAAATGTGTGTTAGTGGCAAGCTTCTGGCTTAATTCCAGAAGCTTGCCACAAAAGAAATTTCTTAAAAAACTTTACTTAACTTAACTTTCTTAAGTTAAAATTTTTTTTGAACTTTGAAAAATTTTCAGAAAATATACACTGATCAAATCTAGATATTTACCATTATTAATATATTATATATAATATATTATATATATATTATATATATATATATATATATATATATATAGTATAATATATATATATATATATATATACTATATATATATATATATATATATATATATAATATATTTAAATAGAATATATATATAAAATAAATTATATATATATATAATATATTATTATATATATTATATATATATATACTATATATATAGATATATATATTAATATATATAGTATATATATATATATATATATATATGATATATATATAATATAATATAATAATGATATTGGGAATTTACCATAAGTAAATTCTGAAAGTATGCAATTCACAGCAGTTGCAAGTGAACTGCTTCACAGCAGTTGAGTGAACTGCTCTACCCAAATATGAGGAAGTCTAGCCTAACTAGTAAATTTTCAACAAAAACAATTATAACTCACCATTAAATTTTAAATTCAAATTAGCTTTAAAGTTTTGGTTTCCAAGAATTTTAACTTGGATGTTGCCTTTTTTTTGAAGGCTTAAATTAATCAATAAAAGTAGTTGCGTTACTAGTTTAGGCCTACATATAGAATGCCATCCTGAGTACTCGGTTCAAAAACTTAAAGTAAGGTATAAGGATTTAGAGGCTAGAGAAGTGTTAGAATAAAACAGAAAAGATAGAATAGACCTAACGGCTAGTCCTGCTAATTCTGAATAATAAAGGGGTTCGACCAGCTTGGAAAAAGAGGAACCTTAACAAAGTGTTCTTAGAACGGCTTCTCTATCTTTAAAATAGGCAAAAAACTTAGGCCAAACTAAATAATGTTAAATAATATAATGAAACTTTACTCAGTTTTTAATGTATATACTTCAACAAATAGCATAATGCTACAAAATAGATCGGAGATATATCATCTCACATTTAACTTAATTGACTCTTAATTTTCAAGTGCCTCATTTTTAAGTTTCAAAACAAACTTTTGGTGTTGCCAAACAAAATATATTTTTCCAAACCAAGAAAGTCTCTAAATCTTAGTGTAAAAACACAGAGACAAGAAATATTCTTAAATTTTTGTAACTATTTTAAATCCCTTAGTTTTATAAAAAAGCAGTTAATAGGAAAATAGGAAGGTTTAATACAAGAATAAAATATTTCTAACAAAATGGGCTATTTATAAGATGTGGAATCCAGCAGCAAAAGATTAATATTTTAATTGCTTCGGTTATTTTTAATAATTTTAGGGTAAATACATTAAATTTTGGGTAACCTAAACCTAACCTAACCTAACCTAACAAACAAATTAAATTAAAACCTAACCTAATATTAACGGAGTCAACCACTTATGATAAAAAAAAGTATATAATAATATATATATATTATATATATATATTTATATATATAATATATATAATATATATTATATATTATATATATATATATAGTATACTATATATATATATATATATATATATATATATATATATATATATAATATATAGGTAAATCTTTAGACAGGGACCCACACATGTTGAGTTCCAAAATTTCGAAAGGTCAAAAAACAGCCTAAGTTCAGAAAAAGGACGTTAGTTAATTTTTTAAAAATTCGATTGTGGCAAGCTTTGGCATAATTCTGTATGCTTGCCACTAAAGGAATTTTCTTAAAAAAACTTAACTTAACTTAATTTTCTGAACTTAGAAAGTTTTTTGAACTTAGAAAAATTTTCGGTCTCAAAAATGTGTGGGTCCCTGTCTATAGCTTTACCATATATATATATATATATATATATATATATATATATATATATATATATAAATATATATATATATATATATGTTGTATATATATATATATATTGTGTAATATTATATATATATATATATATATATATAAATTAAAATTGATATTTATTTATATATTTTCCGACTATACTATAGTTTTTTCCACTGTGGTTCCCTGTGGGTCATAGTCTTAGCCTCGTGCTTCGAATAATTGCCCAAGACGTAAAGACTAAAGAGTGATAAAAAGAAGTTTTGGCGGGGATTCTACGCGTGCTGCCTGGATCTTGCTGGTATTGTTTGTGACAATTGCTGGAGCGTAGAGTGTTTAACCTTTGTAGCATTTATTCATTTATTTTATTATTATATTTTTATTTTTTATTTCCAATTGTCTGGGTGGGTATATTTATTTTACTTTATTTATTTATACATTAATAGTGTTTTTTTTTCGTATGGCTGGGCAAAATGGCCGAGGCCTCCCAATTTTCCCGATGGCTGAGAGCGACGGCCGTCTTATCGGATGAGAAGCTGATGGAGGAGCCATCACTGTTTGAGGACGGCAGTCGGGCCACCATCCTTTCAGGTAGGAAAAGTAGTGACAGTGTTGCGGGTTTCCAGCAGTGTTCTAACAACCTGCACCCAAAGGGGTGAAGAGGGCTGGGGTAGATGGGGGGGGGGTATCCCTGCTCAGTCTCATGCTTTCGAATCCACAGAGGTTATAATCATTTTGCAGAGTAGGGATGGCACATGTATTTTTATGAAACCCTCTTGAGCAACTGATCAATTAAATGAATCCCCCTTTAAGAAGTTGCTAATAAAGGTACTTGTCATATTCTTGGGAAGGGAGCTGGGATTCATTCTCGATTCCTTCTCTTGATAGATTTCGGGTTCCCCTTGAAGATATTATTACTTTGGGGTCCTCCCCAGTTAAATGCTGGGTCTCGCTCTTCTATGGACCATAATTTCAACATTTCCTATGGGAAACTAGGCCCTATATATAGAGGAGTAGGATGATACTTTTCTACACGTTCTTGACAATATCTGATCTTATGATCTTGAGGGCAGCACTCTGATAGAGGTTATGAGACTGGGCTCTTCAGGGGGATTTAGTTCTTCTTCAAAGACGCTGCACCTGAAGTATAAGGGCCCTCTTCCATTTAAAGTCATTGGTCATGTCATATACCTGGTGTCTCAATATGTTTCCAGTTTTTGACTTGGAGCAAGGATGGTCTTGTTTGCGGGCAATCCCTCTTTCAAGAAATTCTGTATGCCTACAGATCATATTTTCAGGTGTATACTGAGGGTTCAAAGGTTCATCAGGTTTCAATTTGTTCTGCAGTAGCTGCTGTGTATTACTCAGACCTTTCTGTTATGCAGAATTGGAAGCTCTCCACTGCATTCAGTGACCTTCCTAGAACTATATGCTGTTCTCAGGGCATTACAGTTTGTGGTGGCCCATCTCTCTCCTCAATCAATCATACTCTTTTCTGATTCTAGAACAGCCCTTCATATTATTGCAAACCACCTGCCCATCAAATGTAGAACTCAATTACAAATTCATTGTATCATTAGTAAAATTTCCTGAGCTAGGGTTGGGCATTCATTCCATTTCTACTGGGTCCCTTCCTGCATTGGTATTGTTAGTAATGAAACTGGCAATGTATCTGCTAAGTTGGCCCACTAGCATCAATACATTGAATATTTTCCCTTAGAGTTGGCAGAATGGTATTCCTTCATTAGTAAAGTGAAGGTGTTTTGGAGAGAGGAGCTCTGTACTTTCCTTACCACTCATCCCCTGGGACAATATTATAGGGAGGATGTTCAGCTTTCTTTCCCCTCAGTTCATCGCTTGGAGACTGCCATGTAACATGTAACAAGACTGCGAATTGGGCATCTTGGTCTCAATGGGCACCTCTTTCGTTTGGGTCTTTCCAACACACCCCTCTGTCCATCTTGCAATGGTGTTATTGAGAGTGTTGAGCACTTACTTCAGTGTAGCTATTATTTGATAGCCAAGGAGGAGCTTCATCTTTCCCTGCAGAGAGTCTGCGGTTCCTCTTATGACTATAAAGGTTAGTGGGCAGGGACTTACAAGAATTATTTGGTGATAGCAACTAGTGCTTCAGCGACTTGCAATGCCAGGAGAAACATGCAGTTTTTCTTTTGGTCAAGACATTTCCTGGAAGTGTTTGAGGAGGCAAAGGGTTTTTTAGAAATTGGTGATGGAGCGATTCTACCCGGCTAATATCAAAATTTTTATTCCAATAATTTTTTATTTAAATTCCATAAATCCAAAAATATTAATTTGGACTTTTCTAATATTTTAATGTGAAAGAAAACCATTCAATGAAAACAATCCTTTATTTTAATTATAAAAAGTCAGACTGAGGAATAATAAACAAAGATTCTATTATTTAAGAAATAAACTTCGTCTCCCGACTTTCCCCTAATGCACTTTTTGAAAATTTTTTTTTTCTGAAATTCAAGGCCATATAGTAGGTAATAAGCACACAAAAAAATAATAATGTAATTCTAATAATAATAGTTTTATTAAAGTTTAAATAAAGCTCATTCAGCCTCACCTTGGAGGGGTGAATCGGACTTTATCTGTTTTAAATCCCTTTTTACGAACTATTAAATTCAATTTATATTTTTAATTTTTACTTAATATAATAATTTATTTAATCATATTAAATTTCAAACTTAATTATAAAAATTCTTTAACTAAATACATTAATCAGAAGAAAAAATTTGTAAGCCTGATTCACCCCCTCCATAAAAATTTTGCACTTTTTGGCGATTCTTATATCTCAGCTCCAACTTCAAGATTTATTTCATTTCTTGTAATTAAGTAGTTAATAACAAAATTAAAATTTTAATTGTACAGTATATTTAAAGAAGTTATTCAGGTATTCCATGTAGTCCTGAAAAAGAATTTTTGTAAACAATACACACACATAATTCATCTTTTACAGGTGGGGCTGAATCGGGACCAAGTTAGGCCCGTGATTTAAGCCACTAGTAGTTTGGAACAAAAATTTATTTTGCCAGTTTAAAGCTAAATTATACTCGAGTGAAACACTTTGAAAAAATAATTATATCTCCAAGTTAATAAGGAAACAACAAAGTTAAAAAAAAAAACACATTTTTCAAAGTGAAAAACTGTATCACACCATTTTTACCCTAATTTATTATAATTTTAAAAAATATAAAAACTCTCTAGAATCAATGATGATCTAAATAAAACTTGGGTAATACTGTAGACAGCGACCCTCACATTTTGAGACCAAAAATTTTCTAAGTTTAAAAAAATTTCTAAGGTTAGAAAAGAAAAGTTAAGCTAAGTTTTTTAAGAAAATTCTTTAGTGGCAAGCTTTTGGAGTTATGCCAGAAGCTTGACCACTAAACAATTTTTTTAAAAAACCAAAACTTAACTTAACTTTCTGAACTTGGAAATTTTTTTGACTAGAAAATTTTCAGTCTCCAAAATGTGTGGGTCGCTGTCTACAGTATTACCTAAAACTTATAGTACTAAGGCGGGGCTATTAAATGAGCAAAAATTTTTATTTTTTATTTTTTTATTTTATTTAGAGTGGACCGAATAACCCCTCTAAAAGAGGTGGGACCCGGTCAACCGACTAGCTGGATAAGATGTGGTGTCCTGCTGCTGAGGCGATATACCGCTCGTGTCTCTATCTCTGATATTTGTAATTTTAAAAATTAATTGGTAATTGTGGAGTGTTACTGACTTGGGTTCATGTAAATACTGTATTAAAACTATGAACATTTAATTTACAAAAATGGTTTTAAAAAATTATTTGAAGTTTTAGGGTAATTGTTTACATTAAGGGCCCCTATTTAGATTTTTATAAAAAAATTGCAGCAAAGACAAAAAAAATAGAATTGAAGAATAAAAAAAAGAACTTGATATGAGTCTTTAGGAAAAAAGTTATAGCCTCTCAAAGTTTGGAATAATCCCATAATACCATGTAAAAAAAAAAACTGAAAGAGCATCGTGGTTGATTTAGAATCATCCTAGTTCAGGTTACAATAAGAGTAATAGTTGAGTTCAATAGATTCTGATGAAATATCAATATTTTTTCCATTAATCATTTTGTTTTATATATATATATATATATATAATATATATTAATATATAATATATAAATATATATATATATAATATATATTATAGATATATATATATATATATATATATATATATATATATATATATCTTTCAGCTCGTGTAAAAGTACTAAAGCAGTTTTGCCAAGCCTCTCTCATATATGAATTTAATCAATCTACAAAATGGAATTAATCATTTGACAATTGGAGTTGTTGGACGTGTCTAATTCTTTGTGATTATTTTTCAAAGCATACATTTTTCTCATATTTATATTACATTTTTTTTTTTTTTATTCTTATTCTTTCATTATATTTTATATATATTTATTTTTACTTTTGTGCTCATGAGTCCTCCCGAGCCTGATGGCCTACATGGTCATGCTCCAGTGGAGGAAGTTATGGATCAAGACTTAGGTTTCACAGAGGTGGGAAAGCGTAAAAGAAATAACTTACCTGAGGAAGGGGATGTTAGGAATAAGAATAGTAAATAGCCTATATGATATTAACTGACCCTTTGGAGGGTACCTCTACTAGACTGGCCAATTCGATAAAAAATACCACCCCTATATTGGCATTTCCTAATAACTATTGTGATCTTAATGAAATCTGACAATAATTCCATCTTTAATAATCCTAAAAGAATTACCTCTTTTAAATGAATCTCCTTAATTGGTAAATATTGTTTGACTCACCCAGTGTATTAGGTAGAGGGGTGGGATATTGATTTGAAATTTCCGATCTGAATAAATTAGAGATAGACCTCCAGCATATTACTAAACTAGGTCCTCATCCCATAATGTGTTGGATGCCTAAATCTGGTGGTGATGTTTCCCATCTTATCCAATATGGGAAAATTGGTCCAGTCAGTGTTGATGTTCCTTTAGATGATATTAAAAATACTATCAAACTGTTGGGTTTGAATACTTCCAGCATCCTTGACATTACAAGAATTGTGGCCTTTCAGAAATCTGTTGAACCTTCCCATGTTCCAACCTTACACTTAAAGATCAAATTCCAGGGTACCTCGCCAGACTGAGTGTCAATTGGCTATTCCAGCTATAAGGTTTACCCAGTTATGAGATGCTATAATTGTTGGCAATATGGTCATGGGTCCTTGACCTGCAGAGCTTCAGTTCATTGTGCTAATTGTAGTGGCTTTCATAAATCTCCTGATTGTACTAATTCCCCGAAATGTTATATCTGTGCTTGTGAACATTTTCTGACTGATAAAAACTGCCTGGTCTATCTCAAGGTTACTCAATTGACGAAAGATTTTCCTGGTATGAGCTTGGGGGCCAATAGCCCCCTGACCCAGTCTTTGCAGAAATTGAATCCAGTGAATGTTTATCATTCACCAGACTGCTACATCAACCAAGTCTGCTTTCCCACAGCCTATACCAGGGTTGGCACGATTGGGGACAACTGGGTTGTCTCCAATGGTTTTTTTCAATAAAGCCCACCTTGATAAAACCCATCAAAAAACCCACCACTGGGTTTTATCTGGATTTTATATAAAAAAAAAGAAGGTAAACATGAAGGATAAAATTATATGGAGGAGACCTAATTAATTGAAAGATAGTAATATCTTATGTTTAATTTTCTTTATTGTTAATTTCAACTTTCTTAATCCTAGTGTTTACTAGTAAATGTCTTGCTTATTGTTGTATTTATGTCATCTATTTTAATGATAGCAGTAACATTGCTCACTCCAGACAAAAGGGCAGTCGCAAAAGAGCCCAAAGCTAAGCTCTGTGGCCAAGACATCCCACACTCAAAAACACCCACTATACTAGGTGACAGTGTTACTTTCGAAACACATGAGTGACATGACCTTTTTGCTTAAATTGCTGAACACATTGACAAGTGCACCTTACCAACAAACTTAAAAAATCGCAAGATGCCTTTAAATTTTTAATCACTAGGTGGCACACCATATTTGGTCAACAAAAACCTTTAATAAGATATCAAAGACAATTTTGCTGATCACTTTAATAACTTATTATACCCTATATATATATTATATTATAATATACTATATGATATGATATATAGGTATATATATAATATATCCTATTATATATTATATATTATATATACAGATATAAATATTATATAATATAATTACATATATATATATATATATATATATATATATATAGTTTAATATAATATAGTATATAATAATAAAATAATAATTTATATTATATATATTTAATTATAACTATAATTTATAAATAATTATAATCTCTATGATATATAATAAAATATATAATATAAAATAAATAAATATAATAAATAATATATATGATATATCATATATATAATATGGCTATTTATAGTGAGTTGACTACAGAAGAAGCACGAATCAAATAAATTAATGTATCGTATTATAATAATTTTAGGGTAAATACTTAAAATTTTTATGGATACTAACCTAACCAACTAACCACATAACCTAAGCCATACAATACACCCTTACAACCCTAAATATAAAAATAAAAAAACCTAAAATACTTAACCGGCGGAGCTCAAGCAAACTACATATTCAAACTGTCCCCAGATACATACCTAATAAATCTACAATAATCTAAATAATAAAATAACTATATATTATTATCTCTACATATATGTATTATATATATATATATAAATTCCTTACACGTATGTATTAAAACCTTCATATTATATATATATATATATATATATATTATATATATAGGAAGAGAGAAGAAGGATACAAGAGGAGATAGAGAGGAAGAAGATAGTGTAGAGAGACGAGAGAAGGAGATCGATGAGAGAGAGTCAGGAGAGGAGGAGACGAGAGAGAGAGAGAGAGAGAGAGATGCACCGGAGAGTAATTTGGCCCGTGGGAGGCCGGAGAAAGATATTCTTTAATTTCCGGCCGGAGAAGGACCACGAGAATGAATATTTATCTCATTTTATGAGCATACCTTTATTAGTTATAATATATTATTTATTAATATACTATATATATAGTATAATATATTATTTATAAGTATATATATATAATCTTGTATATATATTATTATATATATTCTACTATACTTAGCTTCTTATATATAATTAACGCTTATATATATAAGTATGAAGCGATTAACTCTAACATCGCAATTTGATTCATTGCACTCCAGTTCCTCGTCGGATCCTAAGTCAGTATCGTACGTAAAGAAGTTACAACTCCTTGAAGTGGGATAAACCCGTTGAGGTGTGAACTACTTGTGCGCTACTGGGAATACATTACTATCAAGAAGAGGAAACCCAAAGAAAGGTTCAAAAATATTATAGCACAAATCTTTACTGGATACATTTGAAAAGAACATAGAAACCATATATTTTGAGATAAAAAAGAGAAAGTATCCTGAATCCTTCAGAGGAAAAGTAACCCAAAATAAAAGGATAAAACATCAAAGACAGAGCAAGGAATAGATGATTCCACTGTTTCCCATTCGGACCAATTATCATCATATATCTACCTCTATTAAAAAAGATTTACTTCCGCCTAACTGTTATGAAATAATGTATAAAAAACAAAGCATTTGGGAAATTAATCATAAAACAAAGCACACATAATTCGATTGTCAAGAATTTTGTGAAAAATTGATTTGCTGAGGACTGAAATCTGCCATTTTTTGTATGAAGACATTGGATTTTAAGAGTTAATAAAATCACGTGTCATGATCCACAATGATAGTATTCCTATCAGGGATTTAAGATGGTTAATCTTTTTCGAAGAGATTATCCATATTATCAATATAAGTAAAAGGGGTAAAAACAAAAGAAACATTCAGCTGCATAAGAAATTAAGCAAACATCATGGACATTTCCAGATATCTTTGAGACTTGCTTCATATAACAATTGAAGCTTTATATTAGTAATGCTTAAGGGCATTGGTTGTATAAAGATTTTCAATAGGAAGAGAGTGGTGAACCATTACAAATCTCAGTAAGTTTTTGGTGTTCTCATTCAGCAGAACAACATATGTCTAAAAGTGAGGAAACTTAAGAGCTGGGATTTAAAAAATGAAATATTCTGTGATCCTAAGATACGCACCAAACCTTTACAAAAGGTATGAGAACGTAATAGGTGTTTATAAATTGAGACATGTTTTATTCATTCCTAACAGCTAGTAATCATGATGCTATATTTTCTCAAAAATCATTTAAAAAATTTAATTACTTTATGTAGGAAAATTAGTAGGATCATTTTAGTAGATCTCACAAAATGCTACTAACTAAAATTAACTGAAATTTCAAAGAATCTAATTTGCCTTATACACAAGCTTAATTCCAGATGTGCGAAGCAGATGGAATTTCAGGATTATATTGCTGCAAAGGATCATAGAGCAAAAAAATTGCTCAATATATTTATAATATATGCTAATTATTTAATATGACAACCATTGATAGAAATTATACTATAGAAGCGAGTGTAATACGATGTAAGATTGTAGATTTTATCTTTTGTAGATACCTCGCATTAGTTTAATATGCATTCCAAAAATATTAGCAAAAACTTGGAGTTGATATACTCAAGGTTCGTAAAACTAATGATAGATGAACTTTTATTAAAAATTCTGTTATTGAAACGTTTTATCGGTTCACATTAAAGCAGAAGTAAAACTTTATATTGTTAACTTTGCAAAACGTTCTACATATCCACAACTAACAAAATTAAGCGATCCATTATTAGATATCTATATCAAATCAGATAATAAAAACAAAATCTTATGACTCAACAGTAACGTAAAAACTTTATAAACAGATAAAAGCTAAAAATAATATACATATAAAAAACATAATTTAACTGTAATATAATGATATAAATAATAAAGATAAATACACGAAATAAGATAGGAATTAGAAGATAATAATAATATATACCTATTCGGAGTATATATATATATATCAAAAATGATCCAGTTCATACAGATTCACATGACGAATCTGAAAATGGAACGGACTAGATTATTGAATGTAAATAACGGAAACACACATATCATATTTTCTGACGAAGTCTTTGATGACATAGCTACAAGAAAATCTTCTCAAGAAGAAGAAGTAATAATTCAGGATACAATGCAAACCAAGTGGAACATGGATCTAAACGGATAGAAAATAACGTTATAAACAATGCACGTAAGATAAGTCAGCAGTAGAGAAGAATAATAAATGAATTCAAGAAAATATCCTATTCAAACTACTGATGGATATAATATATTTTGCATAAGCCACCACTTTTATCGTAAGTAACGAAAATCGAGATGCTCGATCTATGATCTATAGTGTAGAAAAGAAAGAAAACGCTCAATTTATCACTGAATGCATACTTACCCTGGAATTAGCTACGACAATATCCTACTCTTCATACACCTTCACGTGATATTTAGCCAGAGAGAGATTTAGCCAAAGGCAATGAACAACATTAATATTAATCTCAAAGTATAAAAGAAATTCGTATATAATAATTCTCATAAACATTAAAACTGATCCCAGCTCGCTAGATATTCTTCAATCATAAATTAAGAGCATCTCTGATTTATTAAATATATAACAGAATATGGTTACTTAAAAATTAGAAAATGATCGACTATAATTAAACATTTCTTCAATATTTGTGCTCTTAAAGATATATAACAAATCTTAATATTTCATCAAAGAAATTCTAATTGATGATGATAATCTAAATAAGTACTCGACTAACAGCTGGGTACACTGCCACTAATAATATACATATACTATAATTAATAATTCAACTATACCCTTCTAAATAAATTACTCATATATTCTATAAATATATATATCATATATATAATAATATATAATAATAATTAACCGTGACGTATATAGGAACATCTAATATATACATTATTATTTATAAATTATATACTTATATATATATTAGGAGGATTGTGGAACACCTACCGACAAATAAGATGAAAAAATGCACGATAACCGAAAATACCTGAAGTCTTCGGCTAAAAAGTAACTATCACAGGCCTCACTACACCGATAAACCCCAACACGAAATACCTTCACGGGGACCTTAGCACTGAATAAATCACTTCACTGGCTATATACGCCACGTAGCTCCGAATACGCCTCTATTCCTCAGAAGTCATCCTCGCCCGCCTTCACCCCCCCTCCTCACTCCCCTCCTCCCGCGTACTTCAGCTTTATGCGCGAACCAAGCCCTCACATCACAATACACGAAATACCTCCATCTTGATACACCTGCCGTCACCACAGACACAATAAGCAGGCGTGTGAAATTCTTTCTTGGAATGACCCCCTTCTCGTAAGCAGATATATAGTAATTCGGAGGGGCTGATTCCATATATATTTCTCGGATTTGCTGTATCAAATCCCGTTTTCGTGTCATGGATCCCTATTTTTGCATATCCCTAGGAATGACTAAATTTCATATGCGCCACAGCGTCTAGGTCTGTAATAGACGTTTAACTTCCGATATATCTACTAGAGGAGCAGCAAGTTGACTGCGGTAAATTAGGAAGCATGTAGTAAGCTTTAGTACAGCCCCTGTTAGCCGTTATACATGTATGCCGCATGCCAACATGACAGATGATGTCTATCTCCTTATCCGTCCCTGACCAACCTCACAGCCCCTGCCCCTCGCGCACTGGTCCCCCTCGCACACCTCTCGTTCCCAATCCACTAGACGGCTGACATTCAATTTCATGAAATAATACTGATACATATGAATGAGAAATTGTATTTAACCGAAAGTTGTCATCTGGTGGCTTGGCTTTCGACGATCTGAGGTTGTCAATGTAAAAAAATGATATCACACTGGGCCAGTGTGACACAAGGAGTACATTTTTATATCGGTACACAGAGAGAAGCAGAGCTGAGAGGCTCTTCCCAGGTGAAGATGGTAACCTTGTGTATTGCAGTGATGAAGTTTGCAGGCCTAACTACTCGGCGATTGGGGGACTGTACAGCATACGATTGCAGGATGGAGTGGCGGACTGGTTATTGACCACCTGTTCCACTAGGAGGCCAGCTTGTATAGAAGAAACTGTCTGTATAGATTTTAAAAAACAAGGCAAACCAAGGCAATACCTCTTCTCAACTGTGTTGTTAATTTCGTTACTAACAGGTGTCCAACTAGTGTTCGTAAATATGCTACATTACTATATAGGGTATACTGGATAAATGATAGTACGGTAGGATGATCTAATGTAATAATTAAGCCGTGATCAAGAGTAAATTGGAGATAATATGAAGCTATGTAGTTATCACGTTAAATGGAATGGTAAATATTAGTATAGACTGTGGATTAGACAACTTTTTCTCAGGCAAATAGGAATTATCAAAACAAACTTTTGCAATACGGATTATAAGCTTGTCAAGCTAAGGTATTCACTTAACAAAAAATATTTCTCACATGTAGTCTCGATGATGGTCTCCTGAACTCGCGATGGACAAAATGAGAGTTAATCACGGACCAAGAAAGCAGATGGGCAACAAACCGAGAAGGAGGCACTATATCTCTTGATGCCAGTTGCTCGGACCGAGGAACAATCGTACGTGACCCATCTGTTATTCTGATTTCAGAATAATTATAATCTATCTATCCGTACTTATTAAATCTTGGGTTGTTACATGGCAAACTAATTGTAATGGCGTTGTCTTGACCATGATGGGGAATGCTTCGCTGTTTATATAAATGTCAAGCAGTTTCACATGTGAAGTGTATACAATAGTAAGAGAGAACATTACACGGCTTGTAGGGTATTTCTTGATCCTGATGACATGCGACCAATACATATATGCATGCGACTCGGCATACTCCCTGACTGTATTAGTGTTGAACTGATGCATACCTTTCTCTGTATCTAACCAATAAACATATATATATTTATATGTATCCTAATAAAGATTCACAAATACAGGATATTGAAGTCGATTGTCGTTGAATTATGGCGTTTTATATTCTTGCAGAACCTAGTCATTCATCTCAGATAGATTTCTAATAATGAGTAATTGGTGAAATGTTCCCTCTACAATGATATTCAACGTACTAATGTAGTATTGCTTAACATGACATCAATCTGAATAATATAGTATATCAAATATATACAAGAATATTATATTAAATCCAATTAGTACCACTTAATCCTTTCATCTCACTATAGATTACATAAATTCATCCCCTACTGGAGAGTAATATCCTAGAGTCGAGTAAGTTGTAGGTTGGGGAATGAGCAGGGTGAACGTTCCATACAAGATATAAGCTCATGGAAGAGACGTTACCAGGTCAGGTGGGATAATGCAAGTATGATGGCCGACATTGTTGGGAGCTTTGAGTTAAGGGAAATGTATTCCACGAAGCTATGCACAGCTAGATCGGGTGTGGTGTATAACTTACTCTCAAGAGAATAGTTTAACTAAGACACAACTCGTCTAGGTACTGTACTACAATTAACTAAAACCCATTTCTTCGTTGATGATTAGTGTTTGTTCGTACCTCCCTAAGATGCCCCCTCTCCTATTCTTTTCAATAGTCTCCTTTATATGTTTAACATATACTCTCATATCAACTCGCTTTATACTCATCAATCTATAGTACTATTTGTTCGAATGTACGTTATCTCACTTCTCGCATGGACCATATATACAAGTGACTTCTATCAACTAAAGCATTTAAGTTATATAAAGTGACTAGTTTAAATAATCATCGATATAGTGATAAAAGTATTTGTAATAGCATCTATATATAGTATTTTCATCTTTATATATCGATTGCTCAATTTATGTAGTAAGCTCATATTTCATTTCGTTCCTTAAGCTAGCGAAAGTCATATGAATATAATATATAATATATATTATTAATATAATATAAGTTAAGTTAAGATTCATTGTAACTTCCAACTTTTGCAGAAATGTTTTGAAAATGTTATACTATCTCAAGATGACTGTTTTACTGTAATAATATCATTCAAAGACATAAATATTGATTTTCAATATGTGAATATAATATAATGTATTTCTTTTGTACATAACTTAATTAATGGGAGGCTGTAAATATTGTAGTAATAAATACTAATACATATTAAGAGTGAAGATTATGTATAATAATACATAAATCATTATAATCAATAATTATGCTTTTATGCGGACTTCACAAGATCTGAGCCATATTACGACTCCTAATTCAAGCTTAACTCTCATTCAAATACTCATTCATTATAAAATGTCTTTATTAAATCATCGATTTTCTTCTAGATATACTCCCTCTTGCAATAAATAGCCAGTCTGAAAACAAATCTTCTCACCATACTTGTTTCGCACTCTTAATCATCCTCCACCTGGTCGTGTGTAGCTATACCATGTACCATTCTTTTTTATCCTTCAGCATGAAAATAGCTGCCGTATTCCTATAGATTTTTTGCATATATAAATAACAACGTATCTAACATATTGTTCTGCAATCATCTCAAGACATACATAGTACACAAGTTTAATGCATTCGCTGTGCTCATTAAAATTAAGAACGTGTTATTAAACCCTTTGCTCAAGGCATGAATATTCCATCTATATGGCATTTATGGAACTAGTGCTATTGTTTAAGTCCTATACTCGAATAAGTTAATTTTCAAAATATACTAACAATAGTTATGTAAATCAACAGTTGATAATACCTCTCTGACGCTTACACTGATCCGATAATAGCAAAACATCCCAATTTTACTGCGAACTCACAATTTAAAACATAGTCTAAGCATTTATACTTACAAAAATTGAAAAATATATGTGACCTACTTAATTTATCTTTTAATTAATTAAGTTTTCAGTATTGTTAATAAGTGAATTAAAATTTATAATACATTTTCTATTTATTTAAAAATAAGTATCTAATATAGAATGTTTAATATAATAATGTAAATACTTAAGATATCTAATATTATAGTGCTCTATTATACTTATTACTCTCAATCTTTTTATATGATGGTGAATATTATCTATATTCTTAATGTGAGACTTGGAAGTCTCACATCAAAATTAACTTATTTCTCATTGGATTCATATAAATCTTTTTTATCACTCAATTTTTCTCGGAGGGAGCGTTGATTGCACACCGGCTCGCGCAAGCTGTACGTGACTATGGGTTATATTTTGCTAGATTTTTTCCAAATTCAAAAAATAGTTTCCCTGTGTTTTTATTCCAACCTATTGAGGGTATATTCTCAATTGTTATTAATGATTACTTATTACATTTGAGTTCACAAAAGGTTAAGTGCTAAACTTATATTATTTGTATTTATTTAATTTTATTTGTAATATATGTAAATTACTATGATATTTGGCCTCATTATTTATAATATTTATGTCATAAATAATTATTCCATACAATTTCGTGACTATCAGATAGAAATTGGACTTTTACTTTTATTTATCTAATCTACTTCACACTTTACATTATTCTGTTTTGACGATTTTATGTATATGTCCTCACATCTCAATTTCGTTATGAAATAAATATCAAATTAAGTAAATATATAATATATTATATAATATATATATAGTAAAGTGTATAATTATTGCACACCTTACCAGGTTTCACTTTATATACATATCCACACTGATTATAGTGATATATAAATCTTAATCCTGTCAGCATGAAACGAAGTATCATGAGAGCATATTCATATCAATATTGTTCATCCTAAGTATCGAGCCCTAATTTTTCTTAATTCACTAATTGACGTATAAACTCCAATAATACGACACATTAATTATTTTTAACATGATATCATTATACTGATAATTTCATGGTGTAGAAAAAATTATATAGCTGTAAATAAATCGTATCATGAATCTTTAAAGAAAGTATGCTAAATATAACACATAAGATATCTTAATCACATAGTAAATACTTAGAAAAATCTTTTTTCTTATGTATTTTCTAAATAATAGCTTACTTAAACTCCCTTACCCTTATATATTACTTCTCCCATCCAATGCTACGCGACTATATCCTTATATAAATAAGCAAATTGATGAGAAACAGACTATATAGAACTAGAGGCGGCTTCATCAAATCATAGGAGTGTGCTTAAGTTCAGAATTGGACTAAAGAAGAGGATTGATTAGATAAACTAAAGGGAGCAGTTATTTATTCATTTTATATATTTATGTGCGTTTATTAAGGACGTGACCTAATATTACGTTGACCTTCTAGGATGTAACTTTTATAACGAGACCAAATTAATCTACAACTAACAAATATTTATATCTATATTTATCTATTATTTATTATTTATTTATATCTTTATATTGCTCATTATCATCTTATCTACAATCAACATACATATCCTTTGGAATAATATCTCAGGTAATATTAATAATTTTCAATAATAATAATAATAATAATAATTTTCATATTCATATTCATAAAGTGTAGTGATAGTATTACCTAAGTCAATTTATTATTATTATTTTTATTTTTATTTTTATTTTTATTTTTATTTTTATTATTATTATTAGTGTATTATAAGAAATTAACTTTAAAGTAGACACTACTACAGAACAAAATATTAACTAAACTGTTTAAGCAAAAATTTATAAAAATTAAAAACAAGATTTCATAATTTTCTTACTTAAAAATGAACTTATTTGAATTTTGAAATGTTGTGGTGTAGGAAAATAAGTTGCTCTCCATGTTGTGGAGTTAAACGTGATCTCTTATCCTCAAACACATTACCAGCTTCTGAATAAAGGCCTCAGAATAAACTGATGAAACAGGGCAGGCAAGCATTCCTTTAGCTACCAATTTAATAAAAGGATATTTTTCTTGATTGTTGTTGCTCCACCATTCTAATACTTCTTCTTCAGAGGCTTTTGAAGAAACCGATTTTTCTGCTAGATAATTTTCCATCTCAATTACAAAGTCCACAACACCTGAGATTTTTTATGTTTTCCTTCCCCACACCTTTTCCTTTGTTTCACCATCTTCAAAATCATAATAACTTAAAAAATTATGGGCAATGACACTTTTTAAATCGGAATGCTGATAAGAAGTTGAGGGTTGTCGGGTCCGAGACTCTAACAGACTCCACTTGTTAATCAGACAAGCTTACAGTAGAATATGTAAGGTGTAGCGGGTCGATAAGTTCCGGTTCCGACTGGAACTTTTCCAAGGTTCCGATACATCCCTAATATTAAAAAAAAAAAAAAAAATGGTAGCACCTATTGAAATAAAAAAAGGTTTCTACAAGCATTTATAAATATTGTAATATTTACTTAAAAAATACAACACAAGAACACAAAAAATAAATTTAATTTGTTGAATTGCAAGGTTGCTTATTAGTTTCTTAACAACACATTCTTTGCATTCAAAATACAAACAGGACACTCATTCACATGTTCTTCCCTCACAGTCCCACAACTATCACACAGAGCATACATACTCTAAATTATTACTAGGTTTACTAGCTCAGGCTTCTGCATTAAAGATTTAGAAGTAGACCTAGCTTAATGGCTATTAACAATTGAATTTAATTTAGCTTTACTACAAAAATAAATGTAAGGTTACCTTTACTACTAAAATAAATGTAAGGTTACCTATTACTAACTACAATTAAATGAAAATCACTAAAGACTACCAATAATTTAAAATAAATTAATAAATATCCTAATTTAAAGTAAAACTTATGCAAGCTTAAACTTAGCCTAGCCTAAGCCTATCTTTAGCCTAAGAATTCCAAGTCCTCTTTTTTTCTAAGATGATATTTAATCTTTTCATGGAATGACCTCCACAAATACAATATTTTATTGTCCTATGCAGTTGATTGTGCATGCTGGGTTTCTGATCCAAATCTACAAGTTTCCGATAAAACAATTCAGGAAGCTTTACATTCACTAATAACTAATGAAATTATCAAAAACCAATGGATTACATATTTTGGTTAGCAAAACCAATTAGTTGTTTTCATTAAAATTCTTCTAAACTATCCCCCCCCCTTATGTAACCATGTTTGAGAAGGAATTAAAATACACAGCTTCACAAATAAGTCTATTATTATATTTTGACCAATAGTTAGATTGAAATGTTAATGTTAAAATATTAATGATAAAGCAGAGTAACCTATGGTACTCTTAAAATATTTTGGAAATAAGAATTTGGATCAGATAGAACATATTTTCAAACTATTTGTCGCAACCCTCAGGGGGGGTACAGTCATAAAGCATCTTTACTGGTGACCAGAAAAAAACAAAAGAAAACAACATTTATTCTAAATTTTTCCAAATAAACCAAATCAATAAGATGGTTGTGCCTGTTTTTCTTTAGCTAATTTATCGAATCGTGGTTCTATATTTGAGACGCAAAATATCAAATCTTCCTTCAATTGTAGTCTCTTTCTCTTCTTAGTTTTTATGTCAACCATTGAAGAGAACGTTAGTTCACATAGGTGTGACGTGGTGAATGGTATCAATAGTTTTAGAGCTTCTCTTGGAAGATCTGGGAATTCTTCCTTTCTTTTTATCCAGAAGACGTCAATTTTCTGTAAATGGAATTCCATTTTAAGAATTCCGTCAGCAGCAAGTTCTATAACATATTCTTTCATATTTGTGGGAAGATTAGCCAGTTCAATGGACATATCCAGAAAAGGATTAAGTACCCATCTTTGTCCATCGTCAGTTTGAGATTCTTCTTCTAAAAAGTAACTTAATAGTTGCTTTTATTATTTGCGTGTGATCACTAATAGCCAACAATTTATCCGTCAAAATCTCTTTGATAATCTTGTGAATGCAAGGAAATGACTCAAACATCATATTACACACTGTGGTTTATCATTTATCCCTGTAAAACCATATTTCAAATAACTGTTATCATAAAGTTTATTTTCTTCGGGTTTTGAGTCGCTTTTAACACTTGTTAAGGATGCTGAAGACTGCTCAGGTCTTTTGATTTTGAAAACTCATCCATTTGAAGGGATTCCATGAAATTAAGTAGAAATGTATCCACTTGGAGCACAAAAAAAAACACACCAACACTACACACACTCGTGCTCACACTGGCGGTCTTTCCAGCACCGCGAGCATTTTATACATATTTTACTAACTTTCAAAATAATTATTCAGTAAGAGTAAATAGGTCTTTGCAATTCAGCAATCGCTGACATAATATGAGGACCAGGGGGTCATGAGATTTTTTCCACTCGTAATCTCGCGATTTGAATTAGTTTGAAAAACCTAGATAGAGGTATTCTATTGCATCTTAGTAAAATTATTGAGTGACCAAAAATATATTTAATTTTGACTTTCACTCAAAGATCAGTGCACAATCTTTCACTGACAAAACCAGAGAATTAGACCGACTGTTGAAACTCTCCATTGAAGAAGAGTAGACTGAAATTGAAGTTTACAATATCATTAACAACAAAGAAAATATTTTGGTATAAACATATATGCAAATGCAAGATTGTCAAAATATGATCGCATAACGAGATTATTTTATTAAATATTATATCAATAATTTTTTTCTTACTTCCAATCTATAAGCAAAACAATTGTTTTTTTTCCCCAAAACTTAAATTACAACTCAAGAAATGTTCATTTTGATTACAATTTAAAAGACACGCCTAAAATGTAAAACAGCATAATAATAATAATACATCAACAGAAGTGTTTTAAGTGAAAATCCATCTCTTTCAAACTCTTAACAGTAATGCCAGAATTATAGATGTTAAAAAAATGGATGGATTCATGGGTTGTGCTTGAAGAATTTTCATCTCAAACAGTAGCGGACTGAGTCGCAAGGCATGGGGCCAGGGTTCGATCCCTCATCCGGATCCTAAGGTAGTTAATAATAATAAAAATAAATAAAATGTTTTTCCAATTCATTATCTTGACTTACAAAATTAGTGTATTAATTACTGAGCTGAGTGTCAAACATAGATTTTATTTTGACTTAATTTATAAAATATCCTTGCTTGAGCCTTTACATTTTGTTTTCACAGAAACATTAATTCATTTAATGTCCATTCACAATAAATACCTGTGTGTGTAGAATAGTATTGTTGCTCCAGTCAAATTAGTTGCACATGCAAATTGCTCTCATCGATTCTGTGCATGTTAAATTTATACAAGTATACAAATACATAATTATCAAATAAAAAAATGGCAAGGAAAATGTAAAATTAAGACACCTGTTACTTATCGTTAGACTCAGCCATGGACTCTGCTTAATTAGGGAGAAACTGAATGTAATCTAAAAGTGACTGAGTCGTTGAGGGGACCTAAGACTCGATACATCACAAGTAAATCTTAAGAATAACAAGGACAAAAATGTTTCAGTTAAAAATTCTAAAAGATGGTGTTAAAGCTTGTGAAAGATTGCATTGAGTAATAAGAGAATTGAATTTTGGAGATATTGAAAACAGATTAATTCATATATTTTATATTAGGTTAAAATTTATTTATTTATATTTTTTTCATTAAAATAAAAATTGAAAAGATTTTCTAAAATTGAAATGGGTTTCTGGAGCAATAATTACATCTATGAACCAATATAGTTGTTTACACAGTAAGAAAAGATGCATTCATTACGGAAATCAATTTCATAACTTGAAAAAAAAAATCATTGACTATAGTAAATTACATAAAACAGTATAATCCTAATAATTATCTAATCTATTTTCTCAATGATTATAATGTTTGGTTTAGAAAGAATTTTTACAATGTACCTTCTGCATGTTATAAAAGGCAACTAAAAGGGCTGTGGTATCTGGGCTGACGACTGTACCACGTATTTATGCCAAGAAAATGTTCATGCATGCCTCGAATTTCTGGTGCATGTTTACCCACCTTACCCACAGTTCTGGTGATCCAAGGAAAAACTGATGATGATGATGATAATGGCAACAGTAATAATGCTGCAGTATGGCGAGCATATAGGGTGGTGTTATTAGGCGGCGGCGTTATGGCGGCATATATGGTTATGGCAGTAAGAAAGAGTAAGAGCGGTTGGTTATAGTACAGCAGCAAGATATATATATATATATATATATATTAATAATTCACTTCCACTACCATGGCAAGGCAGTGTTACGTTATTTATTGCGTGTAATTCTTGAGAAGTTATTGGGTCTTTAGATATTGTTACAATGAGTTTGTTCTTTATATGTGCTCACTTTAAATATTTAAAACTGCTTTTAAGACTTTGAGTAATTTAGTCTGGTATTATAATTTATTGTTAATCAATAATAGTTAAAATCTTTTTTGAAAACAAATTCAAATCACCATATTGACAGAAGTACGCAGGTACTATCAAAACTAATGACTGTTTTATACAAAATTCTGCTCGTGTACGGACCTTCTTCATTTTTCTTCAGTTTGAGCGTTCGACGTTACTTCGAACGCTCAAACTAAAAAAAACAAAATTTTATTGCTTGTTTTTGGTTCTAGTTTGCGTTACGAAATTTTCTTAATGAAATGAGATATGGATTGGAATTTGAATATGTCGTGCGGTCAAAGAAAGAAAAGAAAGAAAACAAAGTTTCAAGAGTAATTCAAACTTTTTTTTTTATACAAAATGAAAAAAAAAAATAGGAGAACCCTGACCTAATCTAACCTAACTTAACTTAACCTAACCTGACCTAACCTCATATCACCCCTAGAACATAGAACCAAAAAAAAAAAAAAAAAAAAAAAAAACATTCATTTCGCCTCTAGAACATCTATTTATGTAGTATCATAGAGGTTACCTGCAAAAATTTTTTTTTGATCCGACCTCCCGTTCCGTGTAACCGTTAGGGCATCTGGTCCAAATATATATATATATATATATAAGGTTATGCAAATCAATAATAAAGAGCATATATATATTTATATATATATATATATTATTATATATATATATATATAAGGTTATATATATATATATCACCCGTCCCTACTTCCCCACAACTGGGGGTAGGGTGCTCAAACATGCACCAGGAACCCGAGGCATTCATAAGCATTTCTAGGGTATTGATAAGTTGTAGCGGAGGGACTCAAATCCATCTACCATTATAGACAGAAATTGTGGAGAAAGAGGATTGAAAATAGATAATAATTAATTCTAAAAAAATGAGATTAAGATGACTAAAAAGATTAACATATGTGACAACTCACATACTATTGCTGGGTGCACACAATCTCCCTAGTATTGGTTCTAATCACTATAAAATGTCCCAAGTTACAACACCCCGAACATAAAACATCATAACAAGAAACAATATTCCTCTGCGATTTATTAGACTGTATATAGTTACATATATATATAAGCAGTAGCGATATATAGCATAGTATATATATTGGTTATATATATATATATATATATAGAGTATATATATATATATATATATATATATATATATATAAGTAACCACAAATTAAAATGGTTATGATATATTTTTACTGTTTAATTAGGGTACTCTAATATAAATTTGCAAAATTTTCTTATACCTAGAAATGAAGATGAGGCTTTTTGCCTTTTGCAGAATGAATGCAAACTAATTTTTATTCACGATGCTTCACGAATGCGGATGCATGCAGTGCGCATGCATGCAGCTGCAATTGCGACATATAACATATGTTACTCTTCTAGAATGCGACTTGTGTTTATATTCCTAGTTTTTTTTTTTTCTTTACGATGACGTAATAATATTAGAAAAGGTTAGATAACATCTGACGATGTAATAATTGAAAAGTTTTTCCTTAATGTTGACATAATATTTAAAAAGGTTAGAAAAGAATTAAAGCAGCAAACGAGTTATACTGTCATAATAAAATATCATTAAGAGGGAAGTCATAAACCATCGTATTGAAAGCTTTTCAGACCGGAAAACCAATATCCTTGCTTTAAAATTTTTGGCCGTCAATCACTTTATAATCCAAAGTTATTGATCCTCCTTGCTTAGTTCATGTTGACAATAAAAAGTGCAGTTAGTTAAACCGTTCTATAAAAAAAATAAATCTATATATATATATATATATATATATATATATATATATATATATATATATATATATATATATATATATATATATATATATATATATATATATATATATATATATATATATATATATATATATATATATATATATATATAAAGAAATATATATATATATATATATATATATATATATATATATATATATATATATATATATATATATATATATATATATATATATATATATATATATATATATATATATATATATATATATATATATATATATATATATATATATGAAGAGGGGGAATATTTTTATACACACTTATATTACATCACTGTAATTAAATCTGCAAACAAAACTGGCATACAATAAACTAAATTACAAAGGAGGGAAAAAAACCAAAAAAAAAACCTGCAAACTATAATAGGGGGAATATATATCTTTACTCTGAATATACAAAAGAAAATGAAAGAAAAAAAAATCCTAATTGCATTTTCAATTTATTTAAATATTTTATGAGTTACCCCTTTGCTTATTAAACCATTTTCTTCATTAGTATATATTTCGGGTTCCCGTTTTCTATTTCATATTTTTTTATTTTTTTATTTATTTTTTGTTTGTTTGTTTCCAGCGTTTATTTACTTGGGTCGTAATTTGATAAGCTAAATACATTTAATTATATATTGTCTTTTTATTAATGTGTTTTATGGTTTTTATTATAAGTGTAATTATTATTTATTTTGCGCAATTTTAGAGTAATTTAGAATGTTATGTAGAATTAAGATGCATATTTTATCTTATGAAAAGAATGCAGTATATATATATATATATATATATATATATATATATATATATATATATATATATATATATATATATATATATATATATATATATATATATATATATATATATATATATATATATATATATATATACAGGAACGAAGTTTCATCACTCCCGACCCGTGCGTGGTGGGGAAAAATTTCTTCGACAACATAAGCCTAAACAAAATTTTTTTTAAAAGAATCATCTTTTAGTAAGATTTAATTTTCCATATTATAAATATCAAATTAAGAAAAGGTAAATCGGCTGATGTCCTTATTGTTGACAAAGTCTTTCATAAACAAATGTTATAAATATGAAATTTAGAGACCTCATAACTTTTTCCAGGGTCTTTTCTCAACATCTTTAATACATTTTATGTGTTTCATAAAAATCTGGACTGGGGCCCATTTGAACTAGGATATATATATATATATATATATATATATAAGATTGTTATATTTTTTTATATAGTTATATATATATATATATATGTATATATATATATATATATATATATATATATATATATATATATATATATATTAGTGACATAAATATATATATGGTATATATTTTTTGTATTAAGGGTTAAATATCGGAAGTAGATATATATATATATATATATATATATATATATATATATATATATATATATATATATATATATATTAGTTTGTACTGATAGTTTTAATTTTTTCAGGTAAGCGAACCAGAAGCTAACTTATATATATATATATATATATATATATATATATATATATATATATATATATATATATATATATATATATATATATATATATATATATATATATATATATATATATATATATATATATATATATATATAATAAACGTTTCTTTTTCAAAAATACAAACACACCATCGAAAAATAAGTTTTTAACTAGTTTTTTTTTTAGAACTTTATTTCTGGACCAAATTTGATGGAACAGATACCATGGGGAAGATCTCGTCCCATCGTTTGCAAAATCTGCAAGAAAAAATTAAATCGCTTCAGTTACAAAAATTGTTATCCTCATTTCTTGATTTTTAAATGAAAAAAAAAATTCCTTTAGGGCAAATATTTTTCAGCCGAATCACGATGAATCATACACTACAACACAGATCTGGCACAGTCATTTTGAATTAGCTAGAAAATAAATAAATAAGGAAAATAAATTCAGTAAAAAATAATAAATATGATGAAAAAATAATAGAACGAAACAGCCATTTTGAATTAGCTAAAAAAAAAAAAAAATAAGGAAAATAAATTTGGTAAAATATAAACAATAGAAAAAAAAAAAAAAAAAAAAAAAAAAAACCAGTCCTATCAATCAATTTAAGTTTTTTTTTTTATCTATTTTCTGTACATTTCTTTTAATTATAATCTACCATTTTTCATTCATTTAAATCAAGTTTTAATAAAGAATTTAAAGTTAATTAAAGAAATACATAACAAATTTTACTTCGTGTTAATGCATTCTGTAAATGATATCATCAATAATAATAATAATAATAATAATAATAATAATAATAATAATAATAATAATAATAATAATAATAATAATAATAAAAATAATAAAAATAATAATAATAATAATAATAATAATAATAATAATAATAATAATAATAATAATAATAATAATAATAATAATAATAATAATAATAATAATAAATTACCTTAAATTAAAAAGACGTATTTTATATATATATATATATATATATATATAGATATATATATATATATATATATATATATATATATATATATATATATATATATATATATATATATATATATATATATATATATCATAAATGCGAACTGTTTAAGAGAAAAGGAAAAAAATGTTAGAATTAAGCTTGAGAAAATTTGGTATATTGAAGTTATAAACCGAGAGAGAGAGAGAGAGAGAGAGAGAGAGAGAGAGAGAGAGAGAGAGAGAGAGAGAGAGAGAGAGAGAGAGAGAGAGAGAGAGAGAGAGAGAGAGAGAGAGAGAGAGAGAGAGAGAGACTACCAGAAAAAAAACCATTAAACACCGAAACCACACAAAGAACCTTTAAGAATAATGGCGTTAGGTAGTGGTTACATGGGCTTTCGTTTGAGAACGGTTTAAGACCTTCTTAACAATGGAACATAATATAAATGGAAGATTTTTATACTTGTGGAAACAATGGCGAGGCATTCTGTTAAACCATACCCCTTAATGTTGTTACCACATAACTTGTAACGCACCTCGTACTCTATTGTAACACTCGGCGTCCAGTTGTAATACCCTACTAAAAGAGATGTAATTTAGATGGCGTTTAAAATTGTACTTAAATTAGGGAAAGTTTTTGAAATTAAGACATTTAACACTTGGGGTATTAATAGCGGCATTTTTCTGGGGCATTTTCGCGCATCTGTCTCTCTTTCCTTTCTTTTGATACTTTTTTTGGCATCTGCCCGATGTGATTGACAAAGTAAATAAACAAAAGAACCTTTGATTAAGTGTCATCATAAAGATTGTTCGAAACCATGGTTTGAATTTAATAGATAATAGCTATATGTGATTAAATGGACTTCTTGAAATCTTTATATGGGAGTATCGCAATTACTATATATATATATATATATATATATATATATATATATATATATATATATATATATATATATATATATATATATATATATATATATATATATATATATATATATATATATATATATATATATATATATATATATATATATAAATAAGTATATATATATATATATATATATATATATATATATATATATATATATATATATATATATATATATATATATATATATATAATATGGCTGCGGTGCGGTGCGGCAGAGCAGGATACGTTACGGTGCGTTGTGCGTTCACTCTGATGTGGTGCGGTAAGGATAACTCCGATGCTCTGCCAATTATAATATATATATATATATATATATATATATATATATATATATATATATATATATATATATATATATATATATATAGATATATTTTTTTTATATACAAAGAAGGCACATTTATATATATATATATATATATATATATATATATATATATATATATATATATATATATATATATATATATATATATATATATATATATATATATATATATATATATATATATATATATATATATATATATATATAGTGATGTACGCTGGGCAAATGCCCAGTGGGCAGGCATTTATAAAATGGGCATTTGTCCAGGCATTTGCCCATTTCATAAATGTCCGCCCAAAAACTGGGCATTTATAAAATTATAAGTAAAGGATGGATTATTGACATGCACTTGAAAATAAGAATATGCAGATTATAAGATTTTTTGTTTTTTGTTTTTACTGATAGGTCTTTTCAATAAATCTTATATATTTTTAATATTTCAAATGCATTTGATATTGAAATTTATGCATCTTGTCCTTCATATTAATTAGAAATACTCTTGCAAGTAATACGGTTTATTTAATAGATTTTTGCTTTAATTGTGTTATATTATGCACTAAATATTAAAAAAAAAATTATTCTGAACATATATTCATGAAAAATATGTAAAAATATTATAGATATTAGCAAAGGATAGGTTCAGTCTTTAAATCAAAATACCTAACCTAACCTAACCTAACCTAACCTAACCTAACCTAACCTAACCTAACCTAACTTAACCTAACTTAACCTAACTTAACCTAACCACCATTCTTTCTATTCATGCAATTTTTTTTTTAATTTTCGTAGATATAATATGATGAGTTAGGAAAAAAAACGATTTAGTCTTATTTTTTCTTTTTTATATATTCCTAACGGTTTGCATCTTGTCTCAGTTTGAATGGTTCAACCCATAAAAAAAAAGAAAAAAACAATATCATTTAGACGTGTACTGAATAAAAAAGTGTTAGGTTTATACCTCTTTTTTATAACCTCCAATTAAAACAGATTTTTTTCTTATTAAAAGTTTACCCCTCACGGACATTGCCCTTTTCTAGGAGGGGAACTTCTCTAGGTAATTAATACCTAGGATCCAAACGAGGGTTCAAACCCTGAACCTATGCCTCGCCCCTCACGGACATTGCCCTATTCTAGAACTGGAACTTCTCTAGGTAATTTCTACCTAGAATCTGGAGGAGGGATCGATCCCATGACCTATGCCTTGCGACCCTGTCGCTTTACCGATTGGTCCAAGGTAGATTCTCTTGGCGTATATTATTTTTCACATTATCTTGGAGAGATGTTCGAAAATTTTGTCAAAAATTGAAAATTTTCTCTAATTTTTGAACTGGTTCATCCTGTTGTTATGAAACTCTAAGAGCAGATACAATTCAACGAAGTTACACAGCTTATATTTAGGGTATTTACTATATACCCAACCATTTTACCTCTGTGAGCACCATTGCGGTGGGTATTTAAATCAACTAAAGCGGCTTCAGAGGTCAATTGCTCGATATATAAAAATATTCATTTAAATAAAAGTTATGTAATTCGTTCAATTCTATCTACTTACATTGAAATTTTCACATTAATTAGATGATTGTTTTTTTTAAATAGAACTATGCACAAAAAGGATAGTTCAGATTGGAATTAGATGTCAAACTATTAGGTTAGGTATGTATAAAGATGCTATACCTCAGTTTATTCTACGCCGATAATTTCATAAAAATCGAATGAATGTAATGAAAAAATTGAGGAAATTTTCAATTTCAATAATTTTTTTTTTTTGAATTGAACAGGGATTTATGAAAGTTACAATTTTTCTTGTTTAATAAAACAAAAGATTCCTATTCATAACATTGCTAATTGCCATAATTTCTTCCTTTTTTAATATTTAATAGATTAAGTCAAATTAAATTTTCAAAGTTTACAATTCACAAATTATGGTGCAAAGGTAGAAGCATATGAACTTTTACAGGTCTATTTCATTTTGAGCTTTAGCTATTTCATCCTTGACTAAACATCCTCTCACTGAAGACACTATGTGAAGAAAAGCATAAGCATTTTATCGGAAGGTCTGGAAAATACGATGTTTCTTCAGTTTCTTAAATTTAAGAGTTTTAATTATAATTCTTGTAAACTAATAAAGGTGGTTTGTCTAATTTTATTTGTAATGGATATATATATATATATATATATATATATAGGTATATATATATATATATATATATATATATATATATATATATATATATATATATATATATATATATATATATATATATATATATATATATATATATATATATATATCCCCGCAAGGAGGTATTGATGTTATGTTATCGATGTTATGCTCTTGGTGAATAACCTGGAACATATATCATAGTGACAAGAACTAATACTTTGGGGATTTCGTGCGTCTCTCCGGCCCCAGCACTAGTAAGAGCATTATTCACATACGAAATCTCTTAATTTTATTTCTATCCCTTTATTTTTCATACTGTCTATATCTTCCAATCCTCCTCCTCCATCACAGTCTCTCTCTCTCTCTCTCTCTCTCTCTCTCTCTCTCTCTCTCTCTCTCTCTCTCTCTCTCTCTCTCTCTCTCTCTCTCTCTCTCTCTCTCTCTCTCTCTCCTTTTTTGTTTAATTTCCACCCATCAGTCCCTTTAAGTACTTTGTACTTACTTTCCCTCTTGAAAAAGAGGATATCATCCCTTTTTTTACCCGTCACAGCTCCTTGGGCCCTCCGGTGCCTCTTCCCACATGGGTTTTCAGTCCACCTCACACTTCTTCCCCGTGGATGAGGGTACAGACTAAAAACTGGCCTTTTTGTTCGCCTATGACTGGGCCGCCAATTGTAGGAAACCCGAACCTTCGAATTAGCCGCCGGATGAGGCTCTCCTGCACTTTGGTGTATAATCTCGGGCTCTGGCGTGAAATTATGTAGGTTTTGTGCGGTACACGGGAGCTAAACTCAACGTGGAGTTCCGGGAGGCTCTTTCGAGGTCACATCCCCAGCCTACCCTACGGGTGGGGTCCGGGAAGTTGTGTGAGTCTCTGGTTTGTGACCTGTTGTCGGGAGAAGAACTACCCTTCCTTATGAAATATACGCTTTTCCGGTCCATCCTGTTATTTACTTTTATGTTTCATTTGTTTTATTGTTAAATTTTCTCATCTTTGGAGATGATGTCTGTGGTTTAACTTCTATAAAAATGGGTTGTAAACATATGTTGTTAAATCAAAGTGTCCACAATTACCAAATGCCGGGCACATCACCTGACCCCAGCCCGGTCCCTCCAACTGGCTTCTTACTGTCTTTTGTTTCTAACTCTTAGACCAGCAGGTGTTTCCGCTTTTATTCCTTCTACTACACCTAAAAGTTCTCTGCGTAACCTCAGTGACTCATCGCCTGGTTTTCCCTCGACACGCCAGGTTCCCAAACGGTTGGAGTAATCCTGAAAAGGTGGCCCCCGTCCTAGTCGTTCTCATTTATTTACTCCATATGCTGTTCCCCCTCCGGGAAAGCCAGCTGATACATCATTCCGATATATTACTTATTGCGATCTACTACCTCCATAGCTCTTTACTGAGCAAAGAACCATTATTTATAGCGATACACTTGAAAAAGCTTTAGAAGTTGAAGACCTCCCAGTAACGTTAATGAGAAATGGGTCCCTTCTCGTTCAAGCTACTACCTGGAATCAAAGTTCCACCTTGTCATCATTAACGTCTCTCGGAAACATCTCTCTTATTTACACTCCTGTTGAAATAAGAAACACATCCACATGCATTATTTATTCTTTAGAACAGAAAAACAAAGATATTGCTGTCATTTTAAGAAATCTCCAACACAAAAAGATTTCCCGTTACAAGCGTTTATAGATTTCCCCCTCGTCGGGACTCGCTTGATACCCAGATCCTCGTTTACTGTTGACCTTTAGTACCCCATATCCACCTTAAAGTGTGAAAATAGGGTTTACAAGCTACAGTGTTGGTACGTCTATTCCCCGACCCAGACTTTGCTTTAAATACCAACGGTTTGATCATCCCCTAGAAAATACTGCTAGGGGACCGCATGACATATGCATAGTCTGCGGAGAAGAATTTCACATCTGTGAAAACACACAACACTGCAAAAACTATGGAGGACCTCACAGTGCCTCTTCCTTAAAATTCCCGTATTACCTGTTTGAACAGGGGGTTTTGGAGTTATGTACCATACAAAAATTGAGCAGGAGAGATGCCATACACCAGCTCAAAGACAAATATCCCACAATACAAAGGTAATCTATGCTGCATGCTGCAATTGCAGCAGCCCCCTGCCTCCACTTGTTAATCCACCTACACAACCCCATTCCAGTAGAACTCTTCCTCTAAATTTTAGCGAAACTCAAGCAGTTACTGAAACCTGCCCGCCTGCATTGCCTATACTGCCGACTTCTCAAATTATACAAAATCAGCCCTTGATCCAATCTCCTCTTCAAAATGATATCAACAATATTTTCAACCAACTAATAATGAAACTAAGTTGGTTCATCCAATGCAAAGCTTGGAGAGCATTTCCTGCCAAGACACTCTGTCCTATACCCTCCCGAAAAGTTCCCAAAACTCACGTAAGAGGCCTGCATCTATGTCCCCTAATCTGTCTCCCACCGTTATTACTCAATTTCCTGAAAAAGATGTTCCTAAACACAAAGGTAATATTAATCACCAAGCTAAAGATTGTTATTCGCTAAAATACAAAACATCCAAATTTCTAAAGCAAAACACACTGACCCCAGATGTAAAAAAATGCAATTCAAAAGGTCTCGTCATAAGTCATTTAGATACACACTCTTTTTCCAATATTGATATTTCCATTTGCTTCCATTCTCTTATGGATCGCTTTATCTGGTCCTGCTTTGATTATTTATACGGCAGTGACCATTACCCAAATAGCCTTAAATGAACTTGCCACGAGCCCAATGTTAAAACCAATTCCAGCTGACATTATGACCGAGCGGAGTGGGCTCCTTTTTATCAGGCGTCAGCTATCCCACTTTCTCCCTTCAATAAGCTGTTTCCGACTATTGATGATGCCTTTAACTTCTTCCAACAAGTTATCATCACAGCAGCGGAAGCTTGCATTCAACGATATTCCGCAGATAGGCATTCGGCAACCCTTTGGTGGTCCCAAGAGTGTGCACAAGCCAATCGGTAGAAGAAAAAATTCTATAGGTAACACATGAGGACCCGTACCACCCCATGCAGCTGCGGCGAGATATCGTCGAATTAATCGCCAAACACTTAAACAATACCTTCGAACTTATACTTCTACTGTCAACTCCACAACTCCCTTTTCTTCAGTGTGGAAAATTGCACCGAAAATAACAACTCTTCACCCACACTCCTCCGTTATGTGCCTGATATAACCGATACGATCTCTGCTTCTGCAGCTGTTGCAGATTGCATTAGGTTATAGTTTTGCTAGCTACTCGAGTTCTTTCCACTATCTTAAAGCCTTTCAAAAAACTGAGAATTAACACTAAACCGCCAAATTTTTCAACAGCAAAAGGGGAAGCTCATATCTATAACCGTCTTATTACACTGCAGAGTATCAAACTACACTGGCGAACAGCAAAGACGGTGCCCTTGGCCCAGACTTAATTTCGTACATAATGCTCCTTCATATTCATCCCCCTGCATCAGCGTTCTTGCTGGATTTGTTTAACAGAATCTGGAAAGGACTACGCCTTTTGTAACCCCTATTCCAAAAGCTAGGAAAGATCCGAAGTTGGCGGACAACCAAAAACCAGTTTGGCTGGCCTGCCATACTTGTAAATTAATGGAGAAAATAGTTTCAGTCCGTCTTTGCCTGTTCTGGAGAGACGCTAGTTCTTTTCAAACTTATAGCTTGGTTTCCGCAAAAATCGTTCGACCGCTGTTCCCTTGCTAAAACTGTATCATGACATCCGAAAAGCCTTCTCAACACGTGGGATGGTTCTTGGTGTCTTTTTAGACATTGAAAAAGCTTATGAGACAACGTCGAGAATTAAGGTTCTCCTTAAACTCCACTCGCTCGGTTTCCGAAGACAGCTCCCTTTCTTTATTAAATGTTTACTGTCAGACAGATCCATCCAGGTTCGGTGCTCTTCTGTTCTATCACGCCACTTTACTCTGGATGAAGGCATTCCTCAGTGCAGTGTTTTAAGTGTATTATTATTTGCTTGGATTTAATGACATCGTTACCGCTCTAACACCGATACTGCGAAAGATACCTCAGAATCTTCCGTACTGGCTTCCTCAACATCCCTTTGCCAAAGGTGTTGCAGTGCTCTTTTGATGAAGGGTATACATCTTGGGTATTCTCTGTTTCCATCATTTACCTGGTCCTGACCTCTCTCCCCAAATCTAGCCAACCAGCTGCCTTGTTAAAGGCACCATTACTGTCTCATTCCGCAGTTCACGGTGGACATACTCCAGTGTTTACTGACGGCTCTAAAACAGGGAACAGTGTGTGGTGCGTCTGCTGTCTTTCCTGACCACAACCTCTCCCATACCCTTCCTCCTCATGCTTCAATTTTTACGGCAGAATTGATGGCTAAAATGATTGCCCTTTCTCAAATTCTATTCCTTGATCAAGACCAACCTTATGT
Source organism: Trachelipus rathkii (assembly GCA_015478945.1). Lineage (NCBI taxonomy): Eukaryota > Metazoa > Arthropoda > Malacostraca > Isopoda > Trachelipodidae > Trachelipus > Trachelipus rathkii. Next base: position 16,038 of record JABUQX010028486.1, on the reverse strand, counting down.
CATTTATTTAGATTCGCTCAGCGCGCTCCAGGCGCTTAAAGTTCCTTTTTCTAAAAACACAATGGTATCCGCTGTACAATAATTTCTTTGGTTGCTCCACTCTCGTAAGAAACAAATTATATTATGTTGGACCCCCTCTCATGTAGGGGTAACTGGCAGCGAAATCATTGACAGAAAGTCCACAATGTCCGCCTCTTCTTTTCGGAGCTGTTCTAGGTACTTCCCGGATGCCATTCGACAAGATCGCCTCCCATCAACTGATTATTATCCTGCTCTTCCACAAGGCTTCCGGTCTCATTGGGAAGGGTGCTGGGCGAATGATCAGCGAGGAGCGAAACTTAGAAATATAAAGCCAAACATTGGTGAGTGGTTTTCCTCTCACCGACGAAAACGCTTGCACTAGGTGACACTTGCACGAATCCGTATTGGCCACACCAATATCACTCACAGCCACTACATGTCACGGGACCCTCCTCCCAGCTGCAAATTTTGCCGTCGCCATACCCCGCAATCTGTTTAGTTTATCTTCTATGATTGTCCCCAACTGGACCCCCTTCGCCGTCGTAATTATCCTACTTTATGGTCCATAACATCTATTAGGTTTTCCCATATCTTATCTGAATTCTTCTACTTTAACAGTAACTCTATTTTCTCTTATCCTCAAGAACTTTATATTCTATGCAACATATAATTTTGTTATGTAATATTAGGACTATTAATAATGTGGGGACATCTTTTTATTAATCATTTTGTTTACTTTTAACTGAATATTCATTTCGCAATCCAAATTTTTAATGACATTTAAAATATGTATGAGCCAGTACCCGCCCATGGAATTGATTGTTTGTTTAACCCAGTGTGGCCGTTTCTCTGTGTGCCGTGGTTGGTCCTGTACATGAACTATATATATATATATATATATATATATATATATATATATATATATATATATATATATATATATATATATATAATAGTATATAGAACCGACCGGGCCCCGGCCAACCCCCGGCCATTTTTATACCCCGGCCCTGGCCATAAATCAGGAAAACCGGGTTTTCTACTAAGTTAACTAAATTTACACTAAATAATAGAGGGTTAAATCAAACAAAATAAAAAAGATATATTTTACACCTTTTTTATAAATTGATGCAAAATATATATATATTTTTTTTTTTTTTTTTTTTTTTTTTTGTCACCACCCCTCACGGGAGAGCCCCTCTTTAAGGAGGGGGTGTTACATGTCTCAGAAGCTCACCAACTAATGCAAATTACGCAGATGAGCACAGACGCAACCTTTGAAGTGAGGGAGATTAAATCTTCAGCAGGAAACACAGAAGATGAAGAGAATTCACAGAACAGAGGTGGCAGGAAAGAAGGAAGCACTGCAGCGTAACTAGCCTGGAGTTACCAATATCCACACATAAAACTCATGCGCAGACACAGCACCCCTTGTGCTACACGGGCGCCGTAAAGGTGGTGGTACGCGAGTTACAAGTTCCCTCGAGCATCTGCTGCGGTACCTATAGAAAAGAGATAAAGCACCAAACATCGCGCCGCAAAGATAGAGGGTCAAGTGAAGTGAAAGTATGGAACAGTTTACAAAGTCTGGCCTTTGACTGACCCTGTCCAAAAGCCGGGTGAAACCAGAGCCTCCCCAGATATGAGAGCAGTACTCCATACAAGGGCGGATAAGGCCCTTGTATAGCTGGAGTAACTGATAAGAAGAAAAAAAGTCTCGCAGTCTAAACAGAATTCCCAGTTTCTTTGAGACCGCCCTAGCAACCATTGTGATGTGAGGTTTCAAGACATTTTTTGTTAATGTTAAGCCAAGGATGTTTATATTGTCAACAGGAGAGACGAGAGAACCGTCGAAAGAAATAGGAAAGTTGGAAGGTGTTTTAGAGAGGGAGATTTGTAGAAGTTGAGTTTTTAAAGAATTAAATTTCACAAGGTTGAGACGACCCCACCCGGAAATTCTATCCAGATCTGCGAGAATAGAATCGGAAAGATTAAGACGAGAGGCAATTCTAGAAGTAAAAGAAGGATCAGAATTGAAATGAGTTGAAGAATGAAGGGTCGAGTCATCGGCATACGAGTGGATAGAGTTAGATGTGCAGGTGAGAAGATCATTAATGAAAAGTAAGAATAAAGTAGGAGATAAGACAGAACCCTGAGGAAACCACAATTGACAGAAAAAGAAGAAGAAGTCGCCCCGTCAACAACAGCCGATATTGAGCGATTTGAAAGAAAACTAGACATAAGTAAGCAAAGAGAAGGAGGAAACCCAAAGGAGGGGAGCTTAGCAGTGACGCGTGCCATACCCGGTCAAATGCTTTGATATGTCAAGCGCCACCACGCAAGTCTCCCATAGTTCCTAAGCGGGAAACTATAAATCAGTAAGATAGAAAGTATATCGCCAGTAGACCCCGAGCGCCGAAAGCCGTACTGGCGATCGAAAGAAGTGAATGTGAGATTCCAGGATGGTCTTTAGAAATGAGAGTTGGAGAAGAGTTTCAAAAGATCTTAGATAGAATACAAGTGAGAGCTATAGGGCGATAGTGTGAAGGATCAGAGCGGCTTCCTTTTTCGGAATCGGTTGACATGTGCTTCCAATAGAGAAAGTGTTAGTATCGAGACATAGAGAATATAGTTGAACGAGAGAGGGGCCAGCATGGAAGCATACCTCAAAACACGGGGAGAATGCCATCCTTCGCCACCGTCTTCTAACGTTCATAGATTCCAGGAGCCCATGCACCCGGATCAAATGTAATCACAGGCAAAGGCATAGGACACCTGGAGTAGAGAAGGAGGAGGAGGAGGAAATGCCAGAATCATCCAGGGCTGAGTTAGAGAGGCGGAGGCCGAAGAGACAGCCTTTTCTAGTTGGAGAATAGTAACAGAACCAATGGGAATCAGAATAAGAGGAGGTGCGCAGATTTAAGGAAGCAGTGAGATGTTTGCAAGAGGCCAGAAAGATTTGTCAGTAGGAGAACTAAGGAGGCTAGGCACTTTCGTTTGATGAAAGCCCGCTTTGCTCGTCGAAGAGTATCCCTGCAACGATTTCCTAGCTGAATGAAAATTAGCAAGATATAGAGAATGAGGTTTTTTCCTTTACTCCTTGATACTGCACCTCGGTCTTCTAGCCTGAAATGGGCCAGAGAACAAGTACGATCGAACCATGCATTATGAGGAAAGAAAGATTCTAGTCGAAGAAGGAATGACCTGCTCATCCCATCAGCAATTACAGCTCCCACCTATCGGCAGAAGCCGATGCGTCACCAGAGTCAAAGCAGTCATTCCAAATTCCTTATAGTTAGCGTAGAAAATAAATGCTAAGTACTCAAAGGCCTGGCCCGATCAAAGTGCCAGAAAAAAAAAAACGCGTAGGGGCAGGATATGGAGTTGTTAGAGAAAGTATTAAAATTAAGAGATATAAGGTCGTGGTCAGATTTACCATCACCAATATAATCAATTTTTGTATTTACTATGATTTCAAATTAAAATTGAGGCCAAATTATAATTTTTCCCGAGTTTTTAACATAAAAATATTCGAAACATATATCAAACGAATTCGGCAAAGGAAATAAATATAATTGTTAAAATATTAATGTATTATTTATTTAAAGTAAATATCTTCAAGAAAGTCAAATATTTTCCGTTCCTTTTCAAAATTATTTAGTTAATTAATATAGAGTATAGAGTATATATATGTTATAGAAAGAGTATATATATATATATATATATATATATATATATATATATATAACGATTACAAATTAATTAATATTTTGTTCCAGGTGAAACCGACATTTGTAAATATGAAGAGGGAAGATGAAGCATAATTTGGTAAATATTTTATTATATGGACGTTGGGTATATAATGTTACTCCACTATCAGCACTGTACTGAAATAAATAATAGTATAATTTTATAACACAAAATATAAATAAATGAATTAATATAAAACTGTAATACAATAAATAGAACAATAAATTTAAATAAATAAATACACGAAAAGTACCTAAGATTGGAGTTAGGTTTACAGAGAAGGCGAAATGAAAACTGAAAGTTAAGAAAATTTGTCATAGTGAGAAAAAAAGTACTTGGTTGGGATATATACTAATTAATGAGTAGAAGAGGGGATGATCAATCTTTTATTTAATTCGGGCTTTAATTCAAAAATGAGAGAATTTACAAAAATTCCTTTCTGCCTCCTGGGAGTCTTTACTTCCTTGGCTTTTTAGGGATTATTTTGAAATATCGTCCCTCCCGGAAGACTTTACTTCTTTGAGAAACTCTCCAGTGTTTCGAGATCCTCAAGTAAAGTTAGAGGCCTGTTTGGCCCACTTAGCGGACGTTGCAGTCCGCACACTTATACAAATATACTAAACAGGACCACATAGAGAGGCAGAATCTTATGGCGGAAAATTTGAAGACTGTATATGAATAGGAAATGAAAATAAAGTTATAAAATAAAGCATTGATGAGTGATTGAGAGTTACAAAAGCTGGTGTTAGACCGAAGAACGAATTTTTGATATAAGTTGTCAGGACGTGTTGGATCTTGGAAATTAGTGAAATACAGGTTAAGAAGTCGTTTACTGGGTTTGTAATAGTGTTGTGAGGAAAGAGGCAAAATGGGACAGATATTGTATTTCAAGGTGGAAAGACCACCATGAGGAGCAAGTTAAAGGCACGGAAAATTCTGCATTGTAGTGACAGTTGTATTTGGAGGGGAGAAAACAGAAAACCTTCTTCTACTAAAGCATTAGTCTTAATTTTTTAGTTTTCCTCCAATTTTTAGATGGGTGAAGATAGTTTGTATTTGAGTGGGAGAAACAGGAAAACCTTCTACTACATACATTAGGTCTTACTTTTAGCTTTCTCCCCTCCAAATACAAACTGTTCACTACAATGCAAAATTCTTCGTGCTTAACTTATGCTCCTCAGGTGGCTCTTCCACCCTTGAAATACAATACGGTCCCATTTGCCTTTTTGCAATCTCTTCTTCCTCACAACACTATTACAACTTCTAGTAAATGACTTTTCTTATAATCATATTTCCAGCCTTTTAAATTTCAAAGTCCCAATGTCCCAAACAAATCTATCTAAAAATCTGCTCTTTCGGTCAGCACCGCAAAACTTAGAAAACTATCAATCGTTAATTTCATCCAATGCTTTTTCCTTTGCTCGCTTTATTTTCATTCCTATTAATAAATCAAGGTATTTAAATTTTCCCCATAAAGATTCTCTTTCTCTACATATGAGGTCCTCATTAGTATATTTGGATAAGTGTGACCGCTATGTGGGCCAAACAGGCCTCCAACTTCACTTGAGGACTCGAAACACCTGGGAGTTTCTTATAGAACTGATTTACCTATCACAACCCCAGAAAACTCCTCCATACGCAATTATGCCTTTCAAAATAATCACCCTTATTGCACAAAAAATTTTTAGTTCCCTATCCTCTGCCAATGATCAACTCGACAAAGATTCTTTTGAGTCTCTCTACATTTTTGAATTAAACCCCGAATTAAATAAGGATTTGTCATCCATCTCCCTCTTCACTCATTAATTAATTTTTTATTTTCACTGTAAACAAATTTTCTTAACTTTCAGTTTGCATTTCGCCTTCTCTGTAAATGAAACCTAACTCAATCTTAGGTACTTTTTTCGTGTGATTTATTTATTTTAAATTTATGTGTTCATTTATTGTATTACAGTTTTTTATATTAGTTCATTTTATTTATATTTTGTGTTATAAAATTATATTATTTTATTTCAATTGCAGTGCTGATGATGGGTAACTGTTATATACCCGAAATGTCCATTATAATAAATGTTAGTTAAATATTATGTTTCATCTTCCTATTCATCTTTATATACATATATATATAAAAAAATATGTATTATATTTATATATATATATATATATATATATATATATATATATATATATATATATATATATATATATATATATATATATATATATATATATATATATATATATATATATATATATATATAAATATATAGAGTGTATATATATATATCTATATGTAGACATATATATATATATATATTATAAAAATATATATATATATATATATATATATATATATATATATATATATATATATATATATATATATATATATATATTTTAATACAACTACTTAGTCTTCTAGAAAATCAATTATTTTTAAAATTTTTCTGAAATATTTATTTAATTGAATTAATTAAATGTATTCCTTTTTTATAATTAAAATTATTAATTAATTGAAATTATATTTAATTTCATCCTAAGTAAGACTCAGTGTTTTTGACTTGCATTTCTAATTTTAGCTAACCCTGGCCCTGGCCCTGCCTTTCGGCCCTGCCCTGCCCTGGCCCTGGCCCGGCCCCGGCCCTGGCCCCGACCCCGGCCCTGGCTAAATTAGAGCAGCCCCGGCCCCGGCAAAATTCCCACCCCGGTCGGTCCCTATATATATATATATATATATATATATATATATATATATATATATATATATATATATATATATATATATATATATATATATATATATATATATATATATATATATATATATATATTTATATATATATATATATATATATATATATATAGTATATAGATATATATATATATATATATATATATATAGTTATATATATATATATATATATATATATATATATATATATATATATATATATATATATATATATATATCAGAGCTGGGCGCGCCTATAATTTTTTTGAGTGCGCCTGCGCCTATGCCGCCGGACCTAGTGCGCCTAGCGCCTATGCGCCTATATTTTTGTCACATCAGCGCCTATTCGCCTTTGCGCCTATGCGCCTTTGCGCCTAATAAAAGCATGCTATATAAGGGAAGAAACACATTTATTGTGGTCCATGTTCCCAGGAGGTCCAGCACGAGCGCTGCAGAAGTTGCAAATTTTCAGAGCCATAGTTGCCAATTTATTTGTAGTTAAGAACTATTGAACTAGTTATATATATATATATATATATATATATATATATATATATATATATATATATATATATATATATATATATATATATATATATATATATATATATATATATATATATATAAGTTTTACACTGGTTTTTAGAATGATACAAGTTTGCCACGCTTCTAAGTTCTAACTTTTAAGGGTAAAAAAATGCTTTGTTCCTGTTCATAGGCGCGGCTATAGGCGCAGAGAATTTGCGCCTATGCTTAGACCGCCTTTTAAAATTGTTGCGTCTATGCGCCTTTGCGCCTACGAATTGGTAGTGCGCCATATAGGCGAGCTCGGTTACATTCCATATATATATATATATATATATATATATATATATATATATATATATATATATATATATATATATAAGGGTAAATTATATATATATATATATATATATATATATATATATATATATATATATATATATATATATATATATATATATATATATATATATATTTTTTTTTTCTTTTTCTTTTTTTTTTTTCCCAAGAATGGAGTGAGGTGCGTGACACGCATCGGAAAAGAAAAGCAGTAGAAGACATGATATAAGTCGAAAAGAAAGCCCAGCCTTACCGCCCCTCAGTACCATGTACTATTAATTAGCGAGAACTCATCGCAGTCAGAAATCCACCTTAGAGCTTCATGGGACAGCTGATGGACTCTCACTATGGTATATCGTCAGTGTAAGGGTTCATCCTTGCCCAGGTGGGGCCACAACCATACCCCCTCACAACCCCCGCCATTCACCCTGTTATACACCTTCTTTTCGCCTCTACCAAACTCACATTTCTCTCCTGTAAATTTGTTCACCGACTCAATCCAATTTTTCTTCAGTCGGTTCCCAACACTCGCCACTATACATCCGCTTAACCAACTGACTATCATTCATCCTTTCCACATGACCAAACCATCTCAACATACTTTCATTTATTCTCTCATTTACCCCTTTCTTCACACCACACAACTCTCTAATACGTTCATTCCTCATTTTATTAATTCTTCTCACACCTAGCATGCCCTAAGATTGTCCATCTGAACACATTGAACTTTAGATCTATACTTTATTCCAGACCATAGTCCTCACTACCATAATAACACAGGTAACAACATACCCTCATGTAAGACTCCTCTAGCGCACTCAAGACTTAGTCCCTTTACATTCACCAACGATTTAATTGCACCAGCAACCTTCCTGCCATTCACAACTTTCCTACTACACTCTGCATCATCCGTTCCCTTCTCATCCAACACATACCCTAAATATTTAAACTCAGACACTTGCTCCAGCTGCTCACCATCTAACATAACTTCACACTGAGGACTGTCCTCACTCACAACCATAACCTTACTCTTATCTACGTTTACTTTCAAACCCCTCCTTTTACACACCCTGCCAAATCTCTACCAATCCTCTCAAACTCTCTTCAGATTCGCCACACAGAACCAAATCATCCGCATATAATAGGTAGGGCAACCTCCACTCATCTCCATTCTCCATCATTCTAACACCATTTCCTGCCATCCCCACCTCGAATTCTTTCATAACCCCATCCATATACAAATTGAATAACCAATGAGACATAACACAACCCTGTCTCACTCCGCTATTAATCCTAAACCAATCACCATTGACACCATTTATTCTTACACACGCTTCACTATCGTCATACATACTTTAATTCCATTCAGAAGTCTACCACCAACACCATATATCACTAATACCTGCCATAAAGCTTCCCTATTAACTCTATCATACGCCTGTTGCAAATCCATAAAACCTAAATATAATTTATTCTTCTCCCTCATTTTCTCAATCATTTGTTTCAATGTAAAGATTTGATCCACACATCCTCTACCACTCCTAAACGCACCTTGCTCTTCACCAATTAGTCCCTCAGTCACTCGACGCACTTTTCGACCAAAATACCATATACCTTCCTACAACACTAATAAACTTATTCCCCTATAATTCCTACAGTTCCCCTTTTCTCCCTTACCCTTATATAAGGGTACTATTACCGCTCTCCTCCAATCCCTTGGAACTATACCCTCCATAAACGCTTTATTACACAACCTCCAAATCCAATCAATCACCATCTCGCCTCCGTTCTTGATCATTTCACCAGTAATTTCATCTATACCTGCAGATTTACCATTCTTCAACTTTCTCACTCTACCCATTACCTCCTCCTTACTAATAACCTCATCCCCAAAATACCTATTCCTTCTTGCACCATCAAAACCACACACATTCACTAACACCTCATCATTACTGTTAATATTGTGCAGATTGTCGATGTTCTTTCCACACTCCCTCACATCCATTTCACTAGTTACAAAATAACCATTAATATCTATTATTTTAATTAGATTCCTTTATTCTCATTCTTAACCTTTCGCGCTTCCTTCCAGAAGAGCTTCCTATTCCCTGTATGTCCTCATTCATCCTCTTTCCAAACTGTTCATTTACCTCTTGTTTTCTCTCCTACGTATGCACCTTTAGTATTTCTTCCTCCCTTATATAATTCCAAGCATCTTTCTTTTTGAAACTTCATCATTTGCTTTTAGTGCACATCTAACCACGCTTCTTTTTACCTTAACCGCTTTCATCACTCCTTCATTCCACCATTCGCTACACATTCTCACTTCCTACTTTTTAGCACATCCACATTTCCTTGCACTACCAACAATTGCTTCCTTCATTTGCCCTTAGATTTGTTTAGTATCAACTCGTTCACATTCAACTCGATTTACTTAGCGGAGTGCCTTACATACTTTTATCCTTCTCTTGTCTTGTTCAATTTTAACTTCCTAAATTTCCTAATTTTTGAATTTTTACTCTTTCTTATCACCTTCCTCTCCCATCCAAGCCCCCACTAACTTACTTACATAAACAATATACTGATCCTGATAATCCTATTCCAAAACCCTCACTGACTTAATAATCCAATTACATACTCAACATCTCCTTCTTCACTAAATACAAAATCAATTATTACTTTTCTAATTTCTGATTACTATCTCTACCTTCATGCCTAACTCTAGTATACTTATGGATACTCTTGTGTTTAAAGAAAGTATTACTTACACACATACCTCTCTCTTCACAGAAATCAATCACCTTCTATATATATATATAGTAAAAGTATATATATATATAAGAGAGTATATATATAGTAGAGGGTATATATAGTATTAGTGGTGTTAGTATATATATATATATATATATATATATATATATATATAAGTTTTACACTGGTATTTAGAATGATACAAGTTAGCCATACTTCTAAGTTCTAACTTTTAAGGGTAAAAAAAAGCTTTGTTCCTGTTCATAGGCGCGGCTATAGGCGCAGAGAATTGGCTGTGCGCCTATGCTTAGTCCGCCTTTTTAAAAATTGTTGCGCCTATGCGCCTTTGCGCCTACGAATTGATAGTGCGCCATAGGCGCATAGGCGCATAGGCGCAACTCGGTGGCGCAACGCCCAGCTCTGATATATATATATATATATATATATATATATATATATATATATATATATATATATATATATATATATATATATATATATATATATATATATATATATAGTAATAATAATAATAATAATAATAATAATAATAATAATAATAATAATAATAATAATAATAATAATAATAATAATAATAATAATAATAATAATAAATGAGAAAATTTTGTAGGAATAAGTTAAAATTTAAAAGTATAAAAATATTCTCGACACATTTAACGGAACATTTTAATGTCATAGCAAAAGAGCCATCTCTTCTTGTCTCAGTAGTGCATATATATGCAGGTATATATATATATATATAGTATATGTATATAGTGATATGTAGCATATATATAGGTATATGATATAGTATAGGTATGTATATCTCTCCTTTCCATTGAAGGTGAGCTGCGCAACATACACCGGAACAGGCGTTAGTGAAGAGCATGACGTAAGAATGGAAAGCCCCTCCCTAATACCCTTAATTGAGAGTCGTCGCAGTAAAAAAAAATATTCACCCTAGAACTTCATAAGACCGCGATGGACCCCTACCATGATATCTCGTCAATGTAGGGTTCATCTCCTTCGCCAGGCCCAAAACTATACCCTCCCTAACAAAAACCTCGCCATTCATTCCTGTTATGTACCTCTTTCTTCTCGCCTGCCAAACTCACATTCCTTTCCTCTTCAGGCATTCCTTTACTGACCCAGTCCACTTTTTTTCTTCGGTTTCCAGCCGGTTGATTCCCAGCACACTCACCACTATACATTCGCTTAACCAACCGACTATTTTCCATTCTTTGAATATGACCAAACCATCTTAATGCACTCTCGCATATTCTCAAATTTATACCTTTCCGCACACCCTAACTCTTAACACCTTCATTCCTCATTTTATCAATTTTTCCTACACCTAACACACGTCCCTAAGATTGTTCATCCGAACACATTGTACTTTTAAATCTATATATCTCTTTATTCCACACCATAGCTTCACTACTGTACATTAACATCGGTAACAGCATATCCTCATCCAGTACTATAGTTTGCCCTTCACATCCATAAAGGATTTAATTGCACCAGCCATCTTACTACCATTCACAAACTTTCCTACTTCATTCTGTATCATCCGTTTCCTTTCATAGAACAAATAGATTAAATATTTTAACTCAGATATGGACTTTTCCCACTACCTTACCATCACCTTACTTTTCCTACATTTACTTTAAACCCATCTTACACACCTGAGAAACCCCTTTACTCAATCCTCTCAAACTTTTTTCAGATTCACCAAACAAAACCAAATCATCACTAAGCAAAATCAGGAAACCCTAAACCCTTCTTAGTCCCTATGTCTAACACCCTCTCCTACCACCCTAATTTTTCATCACCCAATTCACATACATAAAATAATAAAATTATTAAATTCATTCAACTTTTCAATTTTATTTTATTCTAATACGCTTCACTATCGAGTATCGACATACATGTATACTTTTGATTCCATTCAGGTAATCCTCCTTATATATTTCCATACCCCTTTCTTTTGAGACCTTCATCATTGGCTTTTTAGCACATTCAACTACCCTTCTTTTTTACTTTTAACCTCTCTTACATCACCCTCATTCTACCACTCACTATTAACATTCTTACTGCTGGGTTTCTTGGCAATATCCACAGTACTTCCTTGTATTACTAACAAAGGTTTCCCATCATTTTGCTTCCAGATTTGCTCAGTTTCATCTTGTTTTCATACCTCTTACATCTTAAATCTTATAGCTTTTATTTGGCAAGTACCCTCACATGTTTTCCTATTTTCTTCATCGACTTTTAACATATATATATATATAGTGGTAGCAGAGAAAGAGCAAAGAGTAGTATAGTATGGAAGAAAGAGCATATATATATATAGTATATATATATATATATATATATATATATATATATATATATATATATATATATATATATATATATATATATATTTATATATATATATATATATATATATATATATATATATATATATATATATATATATATATATATATATATATATATATATATATATATATATATATATATATATAGTATATATATATATATATATATATATATATATATATATATATATATATATATATGGTATATATATATATATATATATATATATATATATATATATATATATATATATATATATATATTTATAGAAAAATATATATATATTTATATATAGAAAAATATATATTGAGCTCAATTCCCCACGTCGTTTTTCTTTGTTTCATCCTTTTGCGCTTCCCCTACCCTCTCATTCTTAAACTAGAGTGCCTGTTGAACTTGTTCAGTGAATTCTCCCTCCTGCTCCCTACCCAATCTTCACACATATCCAACAAAACTTTCACACACTCAATATTTTTATCATCAGTCCTTTGAAGTTTTATGAATCAAAATCTGCCTCTAATGATGCTTTGAGAGGTGGATTCAAATAGTGCCCTCCTTCACATTCCCTCCTCTCTCCCCCCATCATCACTTGAGGTTGGCGAATCATGGTGATGAGATTGGTGCCACCAAAACTTAACCATGATTAATTTGCTCTGGTGCACACAATTTTCTTATTCATAAATTTCTAAATATCTGTGTCTTTATTCTAATTTGGACTCTTCCTGTAGACTCACTCTTATTGTTCTTGGACTGAACCACTTATACTTAAACACATCAAAGCCAAAACCTTCCTCCCTTCTAGCCTCTTACTATCTCTGTCCTTTAGTTTTCTAAACTTAGAGGGTATGGCATATGTGTGCAACGATGCTATTTTGTCCTCGTCTTTAGTGTGAATCTCAAATTTTTTTTTATCTTGTGACTTAGGCTCTCAAGACAATCCATGATAAAATTCATTTGTTTTCTCTATTTATCTTCCAATTCTAATGATTCTAAAATGTTTTTGCCTGTCTAAGTTCCAAAATATTTTTTTTTTTTTTTTTTTTTTTTAAAGTTCACACTCACGGGGCATAGCCCTATTCTAGAGGAATTTCTTGGGGAACTTCTCTAGGATCCGGACTAGGGATCAAACCTGGCCTTTATGACTCTGTCGCTCTACCGATTGCTTTACGGCTTTCTAAATTCTCTGAAATCATTATTTTAGGTAATTTCTGTGTTCATCATCTAACTGATTTTTTTTCTAGTTCCCAAGATACAGCTAGTGAACTTTGTTTCCGATTTCTATATTCAGATTAATAGTCACAGATGATAGCAGTTTATTTAACTATATCTTGGCTACTGTAGAACCCAACATTCTTGACCTCTACCCCTTCTCTTAATATTGTTAAACCTCTACTTCTGAATTCATCCTATCACCTTCTTATGTCTGTACACTGTTCTATCTCTTCAAGTCTTCCGCACGAAAAGCCAACGTCAACCACGAGGAAATATTTTTGGTATTTTGGTTCCACAAGCTTTTCAGACTTGCAGTCGTACTTATGCTTGTTCTCGTGCTATTCACCGCAAGGATTCTGCTTAGTGGATAAAGCTCCCGGTCATTGTTACATCATGCTGACGCGGAGTTCACCGTTCGAATACCGCTGATGGAGAGTAAAATCTCCCACTCATTCATTTAAAATGGCTCCCAAACTCCGGAATCTCACGCTTCTTCACATTATTCCTGAATTGTGTCAAATCTAAACTTCGTAACACTAAAACTTTTTTTCTCCGTAGAAAATGCAACAATCTTTCTAGTTTCTTTTCCTCACGTCCTTTCTGGCATTTTGCAAAAATGTCAAATATTTCTTTCTTTAATTTCTTCGACAGCACTTGCATATGTTTTTCTTTCTGTTAAAGCAGAACTCTACGTTCATACATCTGCCTCTAATTCCTCTTTAGATGATTCCAGAGCTATTCCTCCTTCTCCACCCATCTAATTCCTTTATGCCTCATATTATAATTTCTTCTAAAAGATTTCTTTCTCTCTCTCTCTCTCTCTCTCTCTCTCTCTCTCTCTCTCTCTCGTTTATACTATCGCTATAACAACAAACACTGCTCTTCTGAGCTCTCCAGTTGGATGCCTCCTTAATTGAGAAGGAATCGTGCTAAACTCCTTTCTGCACACTCTCATCCTTTTGTCTGTCAAATTCTTTGACTCGAGACATAACTGCTATGCTCAATCTTACATCTACTCCACTGGTAAAGTCTGAAACACTTTATCTATTTTCCCGATTTCCTTTGTTAATTAGGGGAAGTATAGGCCACTACCTATGACCCGACGAGATTAAGATTGCATATATAATGATACTGACAAAAAAGGTTAATAATATCATGAAATTCTTAAAGATGATGTTAGATCTTCAAATTTGTAAATCGCTTATGTATCTAAGATAAATCTACAAGTTTTGTGCCCTTTTGTCAGAACGATGAATGCGCTCTTCGTATGTGGATGTATTTTGTAGCTAGTCTTAAAGTTTTTTAGATTCTTTACTGAGCAACTCCAAAGGGAAAAATTTCATTCCTAATATATATAAGAGCAGTAAATAGTGAGTATATATATATGTATAGTATATATATATATATATATATATATATATATATATATATATATATATATATATATATATATATATATATATATATATATATATAGTTAATTATCAAACAATGTTTCATGACGTCATCGTAACATTGTTTAAATGTCTTTTTTTTATTATTATTATTTTTTTGTAACTTCAACGCATGAAATTATTAAGGTTAAAAACGATATCTTAATTTAAAATAATCACTGCAATATTGAAGTTTTGATTATAAACATTGGAGAGAGAAGAGTCTGATTCCTTATCTTCCTCTGATGAGGTTTTTTATATACTTTTCGGGTCATGATGGTAATGATGATGATGTTGTTAAAGGGTGATGCTGGTAATGATGATTAGGATGATAGTTATGAGGATATGATGTTAGTGATGATGATGCAGGTTATTATCATTATTTTTTTTTATTATCGTTTGTTTATATATATATATATATATATATATATATATATATATATATATATATATATATATATATATATATATATATATATATATATATATATATATATATATATATATATATATATATATAGTTTTGTAGTGAGATCGGATTTAAGATTTCAGAACATCCGCTAATTCGGATATCCGGCATAAAATTTTCATTGTTTTTAAATTCGAATGTTGCATGTTTGACTGACTCATACTGTAGGTATATATTTCTGATTCTCCTATACGGATGTTCATGCGAATGTTAGATCATGTCAGTTTACGAAATTGGTTGCCAGACTGTATAGATTTGCGCAATCTTATGTTAGACCAACTCAATTTGTGGATTCGGATGCCAATGTTAAGACCTAATAGATTTGCGGTTGGGGTTTTCAGACCTCCTAGATTTGCGGATGCGATTGCGGCACGCCTCAATAATGCTTATGCAAGCATGTTGTTGTTTTTTATCACGCTATT